>JABSMS010016519.1:0-56543 GCA_018902275.1 Aleiodes sp. PSUC_FEM 10030003
AAATTAAGAACAATAGAATCCTAACAAATTTGATTGAAGTCACCTAAAAAATAATCCAACAGAATTAATATTCGTTTTATCACTATCACGGGAACATTCCCTAATGTTTCTCTGTAGCGATCTACATATCAACAACGCGACACGCAGCCACGTCGGAGACACGAGCTGAAGGATCGACATTTAATTCTCGCTCTTTTACATTGTTACGCGTATTTTCTTAATGCTCTCTTCATCTGGATATTCGTATAATACCGAGGAAATCCTCGAATATAAATTCTATATTCAGTTCTGCATTGACTGTGCCACGGATCACAGACGAATTCACCTGTACATAGTCGATCACGTCTTTTCTATACTACATTACTTTTGTACATATATTTCCTTCGACTAAAACGCTATTACAATAAACTGTAATTGAAACACGACTTACATTTGTTAGTGATTGTTATTTATTTCCCGATCACCTCAATCACCACACTTCTTCAATATCTCAATGACAAATAATTACTTACTATGAGAATATCGTATAAATTCGAAGAGCAAAAAATTTATTAAAAAAAAAAAAAAATTATTCACAAGAATACAATGGAAAAAAAAATTCACATCTATTAAATAAATTGTATCCTCTATGAAAGAAAAATATTAAACTTTACTGATACTTCTCCAATCTGTTTGAAAAGTTTTGTTGAAGAAGTGAAAAAAGGCAAGAAGGGATGAAGAAAAGTATTGGATTTGTAGTTTAAGAGTGGGAAGGACGAAAAAAAGGTGCTATTAATCTCAGGTATAAAGTAAGATAAGTGGATCGAACCGTAGTTGGAGAAAAGCTAGATATACCAGAATTTTTTCTTCTTTAACCCCCTCAATTTTTTTCATCCTTTTTCAGATCGTGAAAAACTAATTTTACTGGTCGAGTAATGGTTCTGCCAATAGTCATTTCAGTAGAAGTGAATAGTGATTTTGAAATTATAACGATAGTAGATGGCAGTTGAGAAAAAACTTTACTTTTTACTCAATTCCATTTATTTCGTTCCGAAATTTTCTTGATAATAGATACGTGAATTCTTATCGCACTTTTGTAACCGAAATTAAGAAATAATGTCATCATTCTGCTTCTCCAAGGTTACTCTATGTAAACAGAATAATTTCAGTGTCATAAACATTTCATAATTAGTACTTACACTATCTGGCATTTCGCGATGATTCATCAAAATTCATCTAGAAAACTGAAGAAGAAAAGGAGAAAAAAAAGGACACACGCTGTTCATTCGTAAATAATTGATTAACCATTATATATTCATTTTCCTAAAATTCTAATATCTAATATCTAAGAAACAAAAAAAATTCATATCAGTCTCAACAAACACCTGTCACTCTACATCACAGTTGATGAAAAATAAACTCAGGCATTATAAATTAAATTAATTCAAATATTGATACAATGATAACGTATAAAGTTCATAAAATTATCCAAATGAAAATGAGATAATTTAAATGTTCAAAATTCAAAATAAAATTCATT
The DNA here is from genome assembly GCA_018902275.1 of Aleiodes sp. PSUC_FEM 10030003. NCBI lineage: Eukaryota > Metazoa > Arthropoda > Insecta > Hymenoptera > Braconidae > Aleiodes > Aleiodes sp. PSUC_FEM 10030003. The sequence goes on from JABSMS010016519.1 coordinate 1,520, forward strand.
CATTATTTCGAAAAAATATTTTGTATTTCCATGAATGTTTTACCTTTAGTTTCTGGTGTTAAATGAAGTATCAAAATAACACAAAGTATAACAATAATTGAAAATATCAAGAATGGCACTGAATGACCAAATCCCCATGATTCAACAACAATTAAATACATTTTACCAGATATAGCGCCAAGCACACCACCAGATACTGATACTAAACACGAGGCCGTAGCTTTAACATCAGTTGAAAATATTTCTGACGTGAGAACCCCTTGAATACTAACTAAGCCTATATTAAATGCGAATACAAGTGTCATTGCTGCAACTAATGGTATAAAAGAATAATTACTAACATCTAAATTATTGTATTCCTTAACATAAAAGTATGCGCCAATCGCGAAATTCGATAATGCCGCTAAAATACCACCAGTGAGTATCAACGGTTTTCTCCCAGTTCTGTCAACCAAAAATGTTGATAGCAACGCCGATGATAATTTAGTAACACCAATTAACATAGACGCTGAATTATTAGATATAACAGTGTTAGCGTCCTTAAATATTCTGTGTGCAAAAAAAATAAGCACAACTAATCCCCCAAAATGATGTGTTACGACCAACATAAAGACGATAATTAATGCACGTAAATTCTTTCTAACTGTCAATAAACTTATCATTGCTCTAACAATACTTATTTTATTTGCTGAATCCTCAAAAACAGAATCTTTAATTTGTTCAAATTCTTCAGTAACATCGTGTTTACCACGTAATTTAATGAGCGTTAATTCAGCATCGTCGGGACGTCCAATCATCGTTAAATAGTACGGTGATTCCGGCGCTAACCACAATGCAATTTGTACAGTTATTGTAATTGATAAGAATATTAGTGCAGCCATTACTACGGATAAATATGGTACAACAATATAGGCAAATAGTAAACCAATATTCATCATAACTGCCATTGCTGAATTGATAGTACCGCGTAAGTGTACAGATGATATTTCACCAAGATAAATTGGAGCTGCACAGATAGCTGAACCGAGCGTTAAGCCAGCTAACAATCTTGCTACAATCAGCATCTACATTATAATCAATTGTGAGTAAATATTAACGATTTTGATTGATACGTATTAACATGTTTGAATTAATTGGCAATTTAATTACCCAACTGTGTTTAGCAATTAGAATCAGTGCCCAGCTCATAATTAATGGTATACCACCAATGAATAGTGCATTCTTCCTTCCAAGTTTGTCTATCAATGGATTGCTTATGAATGGCGCTATTGCGTGACCCACTGAGCTGCCAGCTACCATTGTTGATGCATCGTCAATGGTCATCTTAATTGGTGAATCTGGCTCACTCAATTTTATCAAACTCGGGGACAACCATCCGAGCATAACGCCAATGCAAAATGACTCGAGTGAACCTAAAATAATTAGCCAGTGAGGATTAAATTTATATTTAAGTTTTTTCTCATTCGACTGTTCATTGTATATTTAATGAGATTATTAAATCAGCCATTGTTACAGTCACTGCTCTTTTTAATCTATTAATTAGAAGATAATTACAAATGCATTACCTTTCGACCATGTTTGCGCAGTCCTCTTCATGATCCATGTATTTTAGGTATAATATACATTATTTTTTAACAAAAGAAAAACAAGCAGTAGATTATAACTGAAATACATGCATTATGAAGAGGACTGCGCAAATGCGGTCGAAATGTAATGCATTTGTAATTATCTTCTAATTAATAAATTAAAGAGAGCAGTGACTGTAATAATGGCTTAATCGATAATCTTATTGATTAAATTTATATCTTTTTGTTCCTCATTGTTATGAGGAAATTGGAGGAATATTTCCTGCGAGATTTCCCTTCGGAAAGTTCCAAAATACCGTTAGCTCTGGTACCAAACCCATATCGTCATTGCCTAATGATTTTCGCATTGTTTTCACAATAAGTTTATGAATATTTTGCTATGGTTGCTGCTCCTAATCCTCCGAAATAACGGGCCCTTCAAAACCCTAGCCGGACGCTACCTTTCCCTATAATCCTTCATCCAAGAATTTTTTTCGCTGATGATTTTACTGAAGATATTCTTAACTCATGTGGAAATTACTCATGAAAATTTTGGTTTTCGTTAATTTCAAGGAACTCAATCCGAATGAGAAACTATACATTCCATTCCCCACATTCCTGTTTATCACCGAATAAACTCCAATAAACAGAAGGAAATTATAATCACATTATAACTGAGTTAATTCATCTCATTCACGACCTTTCACTAACAAATTATGTCAATGGATTAAATGTTTAAACTCACAAGCAAATGCCGCAAGATACTCCCAGGTTCTTGAACCATCTGGCGTAAGATATTTTCCTTTCTCTGGATTCTTAGACATTTCAAGAAGCGTACCGACAAATACAGCAGATGCAATAACACTAACCTCTAGTCTTCGTGAGGCTAAAATGTTGATATGAGTGAAAGAGAACAACTGATAAGATTTCAAACCAAGTGGGAAAATCTTTATCATTAAGATCATTAATTAAACTTTCCATTGATCTCATTTACCAACAATTCAAATTATTTGAAGGAAAATTATCTTTTGAACGGTCGTTAATTGGGAGATTGTGTCACATTAGCAAATAAAAAATAAGCCAAGAGACATTGAAAAATCTCAAAATTAAATCCACTGTCTGATGTTAATATAATTATCATATGTTATCATAATCACTTAATGATAGCAGCGGGAGGAAGGGCGTGAGAGAGAGATGGTTAACGACAAATTTGTAGTGTTTGAATTGTGAATTAATGCTTGAGAGGTGTCTCACTAACGTACGAAAACAGGAAGTGAGTGACAATCTGACTATCACTCAAATTCAGCTGACAATTAACGGGGTGCACGATATGCTCCAAGCAAGTAGGTCAATAGCACACGGAGTTAGGAGGATACTGAGTGGTGTCCAACGGTGGTACAAACCAGAGATCCTCGAGGGGACACATGGAAATGTTTGATTAGTATCCCGAGTGGAGTTTCCAACGAGTATCCATATATTGTCAGTTTAATTATTCAATTAATATTCTTTTTAGTCGTTTAATATTCTCTCGTTCCATACTATTCGTCGCGTTGCACCTTTTACATGGTTTTTTTAGATTTCGCGTGAGAAAAATTTCGATAGTGCCCGCGATGGCCTTTATCGCTTCCCCGTGGCAAATTTTCTCGATAACCGACATTGTGTCATCTTCTTAGGAGGAAAAGGGAAAACCGGCCATTATTGGCGTGTTATCGTCATTGCTCCAAAATTCGACAATCGTTCCACTTATAATGGACAAAAAAAATATTACATTATTCACCTAAGGCGAGGAGAACATAAACCAGACAAATTCTTATCCGGATTATCTTATTCACGGCCATTTTTAATATATTTTTCGACTCAGGATCGTAACGCGTTTTTTTTCTCTAATTATGTTCATTTAGCCAGCATAGTATACATGAGTGGCAAGTATTCTTAATAACGGAACCATTAAGTATTATTGCTAATTTTTTTTTCCAATTTTCCATAGCCTTTCTCGGTGGATGCAGGTCAAAGATAAAAATATTCAGTAGAAATTTTCGCCTCTTCATTGATCAATGTCTAATGATTCGAGTTTTGTTTATAATTCTGTGAGTTTATTTGATTTGGTTTTGATAATAATAGTTGACTTGAATTGTACGTTATGAATAATATTCCATAGACGTAAAAAGAGCCAAAGTTACTAATCCATTTTCCGATAATATTGAAGCATCCGCATGTTATTTTCAGCTGATTAATTTCGGCCATAATAGTCATGACATACTGACCTGACACTAAATACGTAAAATTTCTTAATGAGATTAGGTTACAGACGTCCTGAATATTCCTCCCATGGAAATAATATATATGTTGAAAAGAATAAATATAGAGGAAGGACGGGCAATATGGTATACCATAATATATGTTAAATCGTATGCCATATTGCCCGACCTTCCCCTATATTATTTTCGGGGGGTGGGGGTCTATTCATTCCTCAGTGTGAATGCGGATACGTGAATTTGCATTATTCCATCAACTTCATTTCTTCCTATAATTTCCCATATCCTAGGAAACTAATTATATCATGAAAATGTGAAATCAGAATTTGAATCTTCATGAATGGCTTACACAATATTTATAAATGATTCGTGGAAAACAGATGTCACAAACTGACTTTAATGCAAATAAACGTGCTTATTTTCAGCCACAGATTGAATTCTCATTTCCTCCAGAAAATGCCGAGTAAATTCGGAATCCGACAATTTTAGTTGATATAATTTCATTCACAATTTTAATTCACAAGTCAGTAAATCAATGAAGGGATATATAAGAATAGGTCGTGAATGAAAAATTGAAAAATGAAAAATTTGGAAAGAATGATTTTTTAGAGAATTTCATATACAACAGGAGGAAACTATTGATGAATTTGTTTAAACTATGAAATTGGTGCACACCGCATTTTTTTTCGAATAGCTGCCTTCGTTATATTCCTTCCGATCTTGGATATTATCATCATTATTGAATACTTTAAATACGAGGAACCCATCATTCAGAGTGACGCAGTATAGCGGGGAATTGAATCTTGAAATTAATGAATTACTTGAAGTAAAGTGAAGGGTCCATCGAAAGTCGAAAGACTAAGTACAGGGTGGAAGTATACAACACCATACAGTCAGAAAATATTAATTCCACGAAATAGATGTATTGACATCGATTTACCCAAAGAATGCATCAACATCAGATTCACCCAGTTTCTTCCAATTGGTTTTGCTCACATAATTCCCAAAGTGAACTCAAAGGCTCCATGAAATTTAACCCGAAACAAAAATAATCAAGATATCCCAGATAATCAGTCTCATATCCATAAGCAAACGAAATCTCAATTATTTAGAGAGTCATAAACTTTTTCAGTCTTCCGTTGAACCTTGAATTGAAGAAAATATCGTTAATAAAAAATAAACAGATAAACATTGTATCGTCAATCTGTCACTTCGTATCACTTGCTTCTTCTTCTTTCTCTTTGTTTATTCTCTTCCTTATTATTATCATTTTTATTCTCATAAAAAAAAACTGAGAATGACGTTAGCGGAGATAAGAAAGTTGCTGCTAGTACATAGTAAAATGAAGAGGAAAGATGGAAGGAGCAGGCTGTCAATTACAGAATGCAAACGCGCATACGACGAGTAAGGTTGGAAAACGAAACGGCACATCTCTCAAATCGTGAGACATGCCAAACCAAACGATGATGGTTACTACTTTCTCAGGCATTCTCTCTCGCTCTTTTCCTCTCGCTCTTTCGCACTCCTTCAACTATCTGAATTCGATTGACAGCTTTATGGTGAATGAAGACGTTTACGATGCAGAATATATATAAATAAAAAATACAAAGAAGTAAAAGTATTGTCAACATCAAATGCACATTTTCAAAAATATCTATACAAATATCCATTCACAATGAATTGTTTTTACCCTTTTTCCACGATATTTGAAAACCGAATTTTCCACCTTTGAAATTTTTTGCACAAGAACTTAGTAATATTCACTATGTATTTATTACTGCATACTACAATGCATGTAACAATTACACACTTAAAAAAAAATTGAAGATTCAATATCAATATGATCCGGTGGTTTAGCGCTGTGCTAGCTAAGACACAATTATCCTTGAAATTTTATTTTCAATAAAAAATTCAAAAGCGATATGATTTTTAAGATCCAATAATCATTGAAATTCCAACGAGCTACCTGAATTCCCAGATGAGAATAAAAAATCGAATGATATATGAACTTGAATTTTTTATAATTCGAAAATTCAATGCTCTGAATTTTCATGAATTGCCTGAAATTTCATTCAGTCACTGAATAATCCACTTCAAACATATACAAAGAATCATAACTTCCTAGAAATTCGACCGATAATTGCGATGAAATTTCAAATCTTTTTGAATATTTTCGTATCAAATGAATTTCCAAGACATAAATCCGTGAAATTTCAACTGAAGTTTTTTAACAATTGGAGTTTTTAACAATTTAACTGAAGTTTGTTAGATATTTCAATATTTTTCCATTGGATTTAAAAAAATAATTTTCTAACGGTGCACAAAAAACCTCAACAATATCATTATTGTTAGGTGAACATCGGAGATTCCTCTCCGTATCTCAATAACTCGGAAGTACGCCCATTTTCCATTCACAAAACCTGAAGAGAATGACACTTGCGGCGCTTTACTTCTAAGCTACAGTATGACTCATAAATAAAAATTGCTGACCCAAATTGATAAAAATCTCCGAAGTGTATTCCATTCCAATATAATCTCGAGTAATAATCAGTGAAAATCGATAACACTTCATCCGAGAATATATTAACAACGCTAATCGGTCATTCATTGATAAAAATTAACCAATTTATCACGAAACTCGATCACTTACACTTCAAATACCACAAAAGTACCACAATTTCAAAACATCATTCCTCTAATCTGATTAAGAATAAAAACATAAATAGAAAAATCATCAATCACAAGTTATTAATACATCACGAATTTTGAATTGCGATAATATCCGACTGTAATTTTCCTCGAAGCATCAGCATATACAACAACCATTCACACATTTATGATGTGTTATTCACGATTATGATCTAATCCTCCTTCCATTCTCCCTCACCCACACACACACAATTGACTCCCTTTGATAGTTCTATCAAGGTAGCACTGCCCCTTTCTCTCTACTCATTGCTGCAACATTTCACCCGTGCTTGTTCACCTCACGTTGTTTCACCAATTGTTGAATTATCCAGCAATACTTTAACAACGTAACGATCATTACGTAATTTTCCATGTTTAGGTAGATTTAGATAGAGGAATAAAAAGAAAACGAGAATGAAATAGGAATGAGGAGGAGGAACACGATGATCAGGAATTAGGTAGTTGTAGAGAGGGTGAGATGAGAAATTGCGGAATAAATGCATGGTGATATTCGAAAGTGGCTTATGGGGGTCACAGGAAACCGAGAGAAACTTGAGTTAGACAGAAAATCACACCGGTGCCGTGTCTTGAGACCGTAAGAAATGATAATACACCCGGTCTTATGTACGTGTGTTTGTGTGTCTGTGTGTGTTTTATATGTACTTTCGTTGGCATATCGCGGCTTCGGATGCACGAAAAGTGGAGAAGAGAGAGAGGGCAATATTTATGCCAGAGCTAGCGTGAGCGTGCAATACACCCACTCCTTTTTTTCTGAACAAACCCATTCCCTCTCATCGCAAGCCCCAACAGTCCAACACCTACATGTGAAGCTTTCCTCTCTGTCTTTCCCTTTGCCTTTCTCTCTTTCCCCTTCTATTCGCTTTACTACCGACGTTTGCCATGATTTTCTGCCGTTATTCGTCAGATTACCATCGAATTGAGCAATTTTCTCTCTAATACTGCATCGGAAGAATTAAGCAACGATTTCTACGAGTTTTAAAAAGAAAAGGGGGATGGAGGGGAAGTTGGGGATTTTAGAGGGAAATAAGGAAGATATTGTGCAGTGAAAAAATGTAGGTTGAGGAAAATAGAATTTCTCTGTTTTAGAGAGGAAAATAATTTCAAGCATTTATTTCAGTTAAACTGATTATGTATGATTCATGGGAACGATTAAATTTTTCCGTTTTTGAGAAAATATATTTGAATTTACTGGCAGTAATTACGATTATTAATCTAGTCAGAGGGTAAAAATAAACTTGTGCATGAAGAAATCCGAGCTTTTGGTTTTACTGAATAATAGCGCTGACTGAAGAGAACATTATTCTCTGTTATTGGAATGATTTTTTCTCATTCCGTTGCCAGGTATTTTTTAGTCAAGAAAATAATTATGAACCTTTTTTTTCATGCAATCGCGCAGTTCACGGATCCATTCATCGTATATTTTATGAGTCAAAAGGGATAATACGTCATTTAGTCCAATGGAATTAGTACCAAATTCAACATTTGTGGGAACATTCTATGTTCTATTATGTTCTTTTTTCTATTGTGAAGAGTATTAAACTATGCAGTCAAATTCCTCTGGAATTTCCGTTTTTTTCACTAGTAGATTTCACGAAACCCTCCACTCTGAATTATTTTAGTAGAAAGTTCTTGCAGAATTACTACTTGACTAGGCTATTGTTGGCATGAGGCTCGCGATATGTAGGCTGAATGCGTGAATCGAGAAGGAGGGGATTGAAAAAATCCAGAAAACTCATACTATTTATGGATAAAGCTGAATATTGAGGTCTGAAAATATTTCGATTGTTCCGAAAGGAGCTCTTCGAATTAAAACATTCTTTTTTCACTTAGGGAGCAAAGAACTCACTTTCCTCCCTCGCTTCGCTCGGTCAGAACCGTAGTTCTTCGCTCTCTCGGTGAAAAAAAATAGCGTACACACCACGGATGGAAAAAAATCAACTTCGACAAAAATTTGGCACTCTAGCTTCGCAAATTTTTGTCGAGGTTAACTTTTTCCCTCCCTAGGTGTGCAATATACTATTTCATTTCATCAGCGGGAAATGATAATGGAGTAAGAGTAGAGTAAGAGGAGGATACGTGGGGCGAGGGCGGAATAATCTAGATTGTATTTTTCTTTAGTTTTATATTCCAACTAGTTTTTTTCAGTGAAGCTGCAAGATGGCACTCGAAATTCTCCAACTACGTGCTATTACCATTCTCGTAAAAACCCTTCGCAAACCCGTAAAAAAATCCATTGGATGGTGATACCTCAAATCCTTCAGAGTTCTGCAGTATTCGAGTTTCGGTGATATTTAATTATTTCTTTCATGAACTATCACCGAGATGATAAAAAATTCTATCTCTTTCAATCACAATGACATGAAACTTCGTTGATTTTTTATTTCATGATTTCTAATCTGAATTTTAAGATTTCAAAGTTTTGATCAATTCCGAGTGGATTAACCTTTAATAATTTTTTGCTTGATGAAGTATTGTTGGGAACGCATAAAATAATTCAAGCCCTTCATTGATTCTCAATTCCGCTCCGGCGCCTGCCGTTGCGTTATTGATATTTAATATACAACGTAACAGGTTGGTGATGCTCTGGCCATGTACTAACCATAATGAATATGGAGGCAATATTGGAGGTGATAGAAGAGAGTGGTCAACCATCGGTTGTAGTGAATTTCATTTTTCACGTCTAAATAGAAGCTTCGTATTGACATTCTCAGATTTCACGTTCTCGTAGGTTAAATGGGGCAATGACTGAATGATTGAGACACTCGGTGATTCATGGATCGTTGGAAATTTCACAATTAATTGAAGGAATATATTAAAAAAAAAAATTGAATGAATAATTATAATAATCATGATTGCTTCGGTTGCTTCGATAATGTTACCGCATTTTTCTGTTTGGCCTCGATGCGACACATCATTTGTATATCGTCGCCCTAGAGCTAAAAGGGCGTAAGTGCCATTTTTCAAAAATTCCCAAAAATCGAATCTACACTCATTATTTCATAAGGATACTAACTTACGCCCTTTCATTATTCAGCAAGAATAAATGGCCCTTACGCCCCTTTGATTCTACGACTACGATATAATTCAAATATGATTACTCATATGATACGTATAGGTGAATATTCCCATTTAAAACAAACATGGAACTTGATATTCACAAATTGTTTAATTTCTCCGATAATATTAATTGATGATAGTCTCCTATTTGAACAGCTGACCCAGTTCCCGACAATGCTGTTAATCTATCCCTGATGGAAATTGATTGCGCGAAAATGGAATGATCCATAATTTTTTAATGGTCCATAGAATCATTAGTTTTGTCCTACAATTTTTGAAAGCATATTGAATTTTTTATATTTTCGAGAATTATTCACTGCATAATTTTTTGATTGTCCATAAGGTCTGGACTAAATGATTCAATGCTTCAGAACGATATTATTTATGATTCATAGACTAGATGGCGAGCAGTGCAAAAAATATTGAAACTGCCGATAAAGCATTACTTCGATATAAGATTTTATCTGAAAGAAGAATTTTCATTGGGTCTTCAAATCGATGTAACGAAAATATTCAAATAATTGACATAGAGAGATTAGTTCCTAAATTGAAAGACATACGGTGACTCATTCAATCCCTGGAGATATTTATCGACATTTCCACTTCTCTGACCTCTAATTACCACCGAAACGACGACGAGAAAATTTGTCGAGAAAGTACTTGTACTACACCCTTATAGAGTTGAATTAATTATTGCCATTGGCTTCATCAAATATAATTTGTTACAATTAGCAAGAAATCGTTCCTCGAACAGTTGTTTTCTGCTCAGCTAATTATTATTCAATTATTACAAATTATATTATTGATTCGGAACAGCTAAATCAAATTGATCATCGAACGGGAGTTCTTAGCATTTGTGAGTCAATTTATAGAAATTTGGATAATTCTTCCGAATTAATTAAAAGTTTAATTGTGAAATTGAATTCGTGAAAGTTCACTTCGATCCTTGTCAAGCGAAGATTGGGTCCTGCTAATCGAATCTTTCCTTTTTCCTGTCTCATTAATGTTATTATTACTCATTGAGAGAATAATTTGATAATTAAATCATCATGTATTACCGATTCCATGTAAATAAAGTAGCATCCAACAATATTATTCTCGTCGGAACTCTCAGCCGCTATAGTCATTGTCCCAAGTCTGTTATTCGAAGTGAAATCAAATAGTTACTTACGGATGTATTGCCACTATTCGTCCGTTTTCATAATTTTTCGAAGATTTCTTAGGAATCATAAATCTGATTGATGCGTAAAAATGTAATGTTTTTCGCTGGCATTATTATCTATCAATTCGCAAAGGTTCATTACCGTACCCCCATTTTCATGTTTTGTGAATTTCCATGGAACGTAGAAAAAATCCAAAAACATGGGTGTACGCTGATGGAACTTTGCGAGTCAATAAATAATGATGCTACCGTCAAACGTTATATTTCTACATCATTCAGATTAACGGTTTGTAAGAATTCCCCCAAAAATTATGAAGAATGTTAAATAAAGAAAAGTCATCTCGTCATGCTTATGCTGACTTCTTAGGAGTTATTTTCAAGGAAAGTCAAGTATCGACAATAGAAAAATGAGAAATTCTACGGATCGCACGGTTCATCCTTTCAAACATTTCAGTCCGTTACCAAGTTACTTACAGGTGGTAAGATAGCGGCGATGGAAACAACAGCGACGAACGATACGCTGGAAGACTAAAGTTCATCGTACGTACCTGGGATGAGCCACTACAACTGTAGTTAAAGTTTATTTAAATTAATCAAATTATTATTGTTGTATTAATCAAGTCGATTGTTAATAAATGTTGGTGGCGCTTAATTTTCCATCTCCAATGGAATTCTCGTGAGAGATTGATAACTCTACAACCCAGCTTTGCGGTTAATTTTATCAGCTATAAACATTGCACTGATATTGTGTAAATTATTTCTGAAATATCGAGAATAGTTGCCGGAGGTAAACTTATCAAGAGATCATTTTCGTAGTGTATAAAATTCACCTAAAAAAATATCTTTCGCACAATTGTTCTTAATTGTTCTATTTGGAGATATTTACAATCTTCAATTTTTCTCCTTAATAATACACAAAAATGAATATTTGTCTCTAGGAGCGACGATTTAAGATGGAAGGGAATAATCCAACACCTCACGACCTCCAAAGAAAATTGTATTTTCTAGTTGAGCAATTACAAAATATGGCAAGTTCGTTACCACCAAAGTATCAAATGAGATTACCATACGAATTACTTTCGGCACTTGCTAATTCATTATTGAATGATACTATTTTCGAAATTGTTAAGGGCCTAATGGAGATTCAGCATGTTACTGAAAAACATTTATTTCAACAACGCCTCCAATTGCTCAATAAACAGAAAATTGAAATGCAAGAAACACTAATGAATTTTACAACTGAAGAGGATAAATTAACAGCTAAAATTGCATTACAAGTTAAACACAAAGCTGAATTGAAGCAGAATGATATGAAACTTGTCATGCAGTTGGATCAAAAGGTAGCTGATCAACAAAGTATTTTAGAGAAAGCTGGCGTACCTGGTTTTTATGTTACTGACAATCCAATGGAGATTCAAGTCCAAATGAGGCTCTGTGATTTTATTATTCGATTGAGCAAAATGGAAATACCCAGCTAACATTCGGAGTAGTTCCTCTCCATAGGAGAGATTAGATGCCAGTATTCAGCAGTGAGAAAGATGAGAATAACTTGCCCCACGGATTAATTGTTCCGTTTGGATTTTATTCTTTATTTCTATTCTGCATAATACAGTTCTTTTTAATTTCGTGAGATTCAGAAACTAAATCGTCAAGTCCTCCTCTTAATAGCAAGGAATTCATGGAGAATCAGGAAAAATTAGATGACAGAGGCATTTGTGTCTTTAAGTAACTTGTATTTTTCTTGGTACCACAAGACTCATGTACATATTTACACTATTGACCTTCGCACATTGTAAAAAAAAATATATATATATTCATCCCGTGAAACAAATGTTGTCAACGTAATTTATGCATCTGAAGATGAAACATTGTAAATAGAATACTTCATGTTTTATAATAAAATCAATCCCTCGAATTTGCCTCATTGTTTTCGTCATTTTCCGGAATGCTTCAATCATTAAATTATAAAACACGCTGTAATTTGAGGGTCGAAAATTCTTCATAATATGATAATTCCCTCTCATAATTCAGTGACTCACTTCTGATTCTTTTTTAATTCAATGAAAAATTATTATCCCTTAAAAATAATAAAATCTACGTTTCCGCCTGCTTTTTTCCATGAATCGATGCTGTTTGTGCTGGTGGTATTTGCATGTTCATAAAGCTTGCTTTCAAAACCGGTTCAAGTGTACCATCTTCTGAATCAAAACATATCCTATAAATATCTTCGAATGTATTGGCAAAATGTACCTCCAGACCATCAGTAATGTACTTCGCTAAATCATTGAAATCTTTTTTATTTTCTTCTGGTAATATAATACACGTAACGCCGACGCGTTTAGCAGCTATGATTTTCTCTTTAATACCACCAACTGGCAATACTTTTCCCATTAAACTCAATTCACCAGTCATTGCAACATCCTGTCTTATTGATTGCTTTTTAGCTAGTGATACTAATGCTGTTGCTATTGTGACACCAGCACTTGGTCCATCTTTTGGTGTTGCACCCTCTGGCACATGTAGATGTAAATGTGAATCATAAAGGAACGTGTTTGTCGAATCAAGGCGGTTAATAAAACTCCGCGCAACAGTTAATGCGATTCTAGTTGATTCCTTCATCACATCACCAAGATGTCCAGTTATTTCGAGTGTACCATCGTATTTCTTTTCGCTAGATGGTTTACTAACTGTTGTCTCAATGAATAAAGTTGAACCACCCATAGCTGTCCAAGCAAGCCCCATTACTACGCCAGGTGGTGTAACATTGTACATTCTATCGTGTGTGAATACTGGTTTACCAACGAAATCGGATAGATTATCAGCGGTAACATCAATCATTTCAGCTTCTTTTTTCACCATTTTGAATGCAACTTTACGTGATACTTTCTCAATGTGTTTCTGCAAATTTCTAACACCTGATTCACGACAATATGCTCTTATCAATGCATGCAGAGCACTGTCTTCAATTTTAATCTGTTGTTCATTGAGGCCACAGTCTTTCATTGCTTGCGGAACAAGGTATTGCTTAGCAATAGCTAATTTTTCCTCGGCAACGTAGCCAGACATATCAATCATCTCCATACGGTCACGCAGTGGTTCTGGTATTGTATCAACGATATTAGCTGTACAAATAAACAATACTTTCGATAAATCAACCGGTACATCCAAATAGTGATCCAAAAAATTAGCATTCTGCTCAGGATCAAGCATTTCAAGTAATGCAGATGCAGGATCACCCTGGTGTCCTTTACCAATTTTATCAACTTCATCAATCAATATCAATGGGTTCTCCGTTTTGGTTTTTTTCAAACACTGTATTACTTTTCCTGGCATTGCACCAACGTACGTTCTTCTGTGTCCTTTTATTTCAGCGACATCAGTCATGCCGCCAACACTGAAGCGAAAATATTCACGATTCAGGGCCCGGGCTATTGAACGAGCTATTGATGTTTTACCAACGCCGGGTGGCCCATGGAAACACAGAATTTTCCCCTGTGTTGTGCCTTTTAATTGGCTGACTGCTATAAATTCGAGAATTCGTTTTTTTATATCCTCCATACCGTAATGATCTTCATCAAGAATTTTTACCGCTTCGTCGAGACACAAATTTTCGGGACTCGTTATGCCCCATGGTAGAGATGTTAACCAGTCCAAGTAATTCCTCGTCACGCTGAAAATATAGTGAAAATTTAAATAAGGAATTAGTGAGAATGAGAATAATTTAAATAACACACTTGAATTCACTGCTGTGACTCTCCAAGAAACTCAATTTATTTAATTCTTCCTCGAGCACGTCCATAACACCTTTCGGAACAATTTTTTGCCTAATTCTCTCTCTGTATTTCTCTTCAATTGCATCTTTGTCGTCTTTCTCTAATCCCAATTCTTTTTTAATAACTTTTAATTGTTCATGAAGAATATACTTTCTGTGCTGCTGTTTCACTTTCTCCTCAACTTCACGGCCAATTTTTTGTTGAAGCTTACTAAGTTCATATTCTTTCTTCAATAATGCCAGGGAGAGTCGCAAACGTTTGTGAATCTAAAGGGCGGGAAGAAAATTTTCAATTGAAATAATTGTTTTTCATTTCGTTTCTTCATGAGAACAACTTACATCCATTTCTTCCAACACTTGCTGCAATTCCTGTGCATCAGCACCAGTTAATGCAGCACCAAGATCACTCAAGTAGACTGGATTATCAACGACTCGCTGTCCTTGATGCAGCATTTGTTGAAGTGACTCTCGATATAAGGGATTCATGCTTATTATATCGCGAATAGTTTTTATTAATTCTTGAGTCAATGCCTGGAAATTAATATGCAACATTATTCACGAGTTTTTTCTTTATTTCAGTAGTGAAGACGCGAGAAGCGAGGTAAGTAAACTCAATCGTGTCATTGTTTCTCGAAAAATATCAGAAAATAATCAGACATAAAAAGTAGGATGTGTCCATTTTACCCCACCTTCCTCTATAATTTGTGGGAAATATTTCGAATGATCTCTGCATCAATGAATGATTAAGATGAATTCCTAATTCATAAATTATTAAAAATTTCATCACCACGTAAATTGAAAATTATATCAATAATAATTGATTCGAAATGAAAATGAAATATTAAATTCTTTTGTGTGAATAAATTAAAATACAGCGGTTTTTAAATTTATTCCTCCATAAGAAATATTTAAAATGAACATAAGGAACATGAAAGTGATTACTTTTTGGAAGAACTCACTTAAAAATGAAGATTAATCACAAAAAAATATACTATAAATAATTACTTCATTCAAAAGCAAGCTTCGTTCATCCAACTTTTTTATCCAATAATTACAAAAATGCTAGCTCTTCAATTTACCTTTATTTCTTCAGTTTGCCGGAACTTTTCATGAGTTATATTGACAACTTCAACCATCAAAACTGGCTGCCCAGCAGGAGTCTCACCAGCTGGTGGTGCTTGTGATGATGCAACAGCTTCACCAGCACTCTCTTGAACTGCTTCTTGTGTTTTACCATCAGTTTCACTCTCCTCTGTTTTCAAAGGCACACCTGATATTTCTGTTGTCTTTTCATCAACTCTTTTACGTCTGTAAGCTCGTGTTTTCTTTCCATACGTTGTTGCCTCGTCTAGAGGGACGTTAATTGTAGTATTTAGTAGTGGAAACGTCAGTTTCATCTCTGTATAAAGTATTCAGTTGTAGGTGCCCAATTTTATTTTGAAACATCATGAACGAAGAGAATAAATTTCAAAGGGATAAAATATTTTTAGCTTTTGAATGAAATTGAAAATTCAAGGTTCTTGCAGAAAAAAATTATTTTCATCTTTAGAATTGAATAATTTTTTTACTTGGGATTAATTAAATTGTGCATTCAGCTTACCATTCGGGGGTTTGGCAGTGAGATCTTCAAGAATTTGATCAACAATTTTTATTCTTCGGTGGGCCATTATTACGAGCCTTAAACGGTCACCAAGATCTTGAATTTCGTGGATCTGAGCGAATGTACCCACTGAATAAACGTCATCAAGATTCTGAACAACTTCTGCTTCATTCCTGATTAATTGATAAAATAGATATGAAATTTTGATAGTGAAGAGATGAATTGAAGAAATTAATTTAGATTATTCTTTAGAGAATTTGAGACATTGCAAGAAAGATTCTCTATGAATTTTGACAGAGCTCATAATGGTTCAGTAGTATTAAAAAAAAACATAATCTTTCAAATCATTTAATTTTTTAGCTGAATCTTGAAATTAAAAAATGCGGAATAAATTTATTGAAAATAGTCATTTACTCTTCACTCTTCTTCAGGAAGATTCCAACATAGGGCTGATTTAATTTGACTTTTCTCCTTATCAAATCCATGAGAACTGGGTTGGTCAACTCAATGAGTTTTATAAAACGTGGAAAAACTGGATTTCTGCCGATTGCAATTAATGGTACATGTGGCCATACTTCTGGTACAACAACGGTTGCTGGCAGAGTTGCTGGGTAGTCCTCAGGTGCTTCAGTGTCAGCTCCTTCACTCCCTCTAATTTGTGAATGAATCAAAGAATGAATTTTCAGTAGAGTGGCAAAACGTGATAAGTGAATGTAACTTTGCCATTATTCCTCATCGAAAATCTCAGGATCTGAATGAGATGGAGGAATTATTCCAATGACCTTTTTTGTTCAGGAAAATCAGAGCTACACAAAAGGTCCTCACGAAAATTCCTCTATCTACCTTAGATTCTGAGATATTAAGCAGAAACTGACAGCACAATTGGATTGATGATATTAAAATGATTGGATAAGTCGAAGAAAAAATTAAATAATCTTTATATCAATTTACTTACAGTGGAGGATCGTCGGAGGGTGGTTTTTTCGTTGAAAAATTACGAATCGTTGAGAATGCCGTTGCCGTCCTCAAATTTTTCATTAAATTACTACCAACATTATTTCTTAATTCTAACGATCCAAATGTTCTTCTAACCGGTAATCCATAATTATCGATAATTCGACTGGTTTTTGAAAATATTCTATTTGGAATAACACGATGACAAACTATGGGCATCAATTTGCCGTTAATTGTACGCATTAATACCTTCATCTCTTATTTTTTAAATTAAGAATAGTTCAATGTATTTATATAATTATTGAAATCCTCAGAAACTTTTTTTTTGTTATCATGAACTATGTCTCTTCACGTTTTAACTTCTTCCAGAGCTTTCTTCAATACTCAGAGATGATGCAAGGTTAGAATGCGGTCTAACCTCACCTTCAACCACGAACGTTAAACCTAGCTCCATTGACGCAATTCCAATCGTTCAATTGGCGCTTGGATGTGCTCGGCAATCTTCGGTAGTGAAGGACGATTTTACGAAATTCGAGGGCGGTTGTTTTTCTTTTCAATAAATCATTAAAACAATGCAGGACAAAAGATCCATCGCATCGAAAGCTGCTTTGATTGCAGTAAATTCTAATAAAAGTGGCAAGAGAATATCAAACTCTTCCTCACTTAGAACAGCTGAAAGTCCATTCTTTGATAAAAATTGCAGGAAAGTTCTTGTGAACATTGATAACTTCAAAATGGAGAATAACGAGAAAGTTCCATTTAAAATAAGTATACCGATGAGAGGGATGGTAAGCTCTAAAGAAATATCACGAAGTGATGGGAAAACTCGGGAAGACAAAGCTGGTGCTTCTGGGGCCAAGTTTAAAAAACTTGATGATGACTTTTTACAAAATTTGTTGAAGAATAAAGATGCAAATTCAATCAAGTGAGTGATTGAATTTAATTTTGAATTCCTTTCTTTGAATGTGGATAAATAATGCGGGATTTTTTCTACTGTGGATTTTCATTTGTTTTCTGATTAGTTGAAGATTGTTCTCTCAATCGTTTCAATAATAACTAAATTCGTAGCGAAATGGTAAAAGGACTGAAAAATGATGGGCCTATTATTTCTGCCGTTTATCATTACGGCGAGACCCATCACTTTTCAGCAAAAATTGGCGTGTGTCAATATTGTTCTTGAATCATTCCTACTTTATCGCCTCAGTGCAGATTTATTAATTCATTATGCGAATTGATTGTAGGAATCCAGGATTATCAGCACTTAGTCTGATGAAGTGTAAGCCGAAGAAGAAAACATATGTACTTGATGAGACTTCACGGAAACTTATGGATAATTTTAAGAAAGAATTCAGAGAAACTAATGGAGCTGCATCTCCGCTGCTTCTGACGGCCAATAAAAAGATTTTTTCAAAGAATTCAACGAGCAGCCTCGATTCTTCATCATCTGCAGTGAGTGTGAAGGCGTTCACTCGAAAACAAACAGAAATTTCGTGCAAGGATAATGAAAATAATGAATTACCATTGAGTGAGATTAACAAATATTCCGCACCTGGTACAAGTAATTACAGTGATGACTTGTTTGATTTTCGTGGAGTATTGCGGGCTGAATCGCGAAGGAGCGATCACCCAAATTCTTTTGGGTATGTATGCGAACGTGGTGAAGCGGTCAATTTTCCTAACTTTCAGAGATTCGGATATATTCTGAAAATTTTTATCAGGAAGTGAGATTGATAATATGCATCCACCACTTCACTATCACCCGCGAAAAACTAGGTGAGATCTGACTAGATCAAGTTTGATCTTAACAGATCTCAAAAATGAAAAAATGACGATCTAAATAGATATACAAAGATCGCAGAAATATGATCTAGATAGATCTCTGACTATCTAGGAAGATCCAACCAGATCTATGAAGATCCACTCAGAGTAACGTTGATCTATGATAATAGATCCGGTTGAATCTCGATAGATCGATCCATTTAGATTTCATGAAATATTTGTAGATCTATTCCAAAATGGAGATCTAATCCACTAGATCTCGTAAGATCTCATCTAGTTTTCCGGGGCAATTGATCTCTCAATAATTTTCTCTAAATTTCAGGGGGCACTTCCAGAAGTCATTGAACAATTGCGAAACACCTCAAATTCATAAGTTGCGGAAGTACTTCGAGTGATGAGAAAGTGGGGGAAAGATCCGACAATTTCTTGTTAAATTATCCATGATTAATCTTCAATTTCAATTGAAAACAATCCATCCAATGATTTACAAAAGATGAAATTTTAATAATAAATAAATTTACCTTTTATATAGATTTGTATTTTTTTAAATGCAATCAAAATGCTTTTATTTTTTTTATTAGACAAATCTCAAAATGATTTCTTTCTTATCGAGTTCCAAGATAATTCGCTTATCATTGCAAGCAACAAGGCATTGCAGAGATAATCCCAATTTTCTCCGAACAAATTCTGCAGTTAATAACCAATCAATGCACATTCGAACAACACAATGATTCACGGTAAGAAATTCCATAGTAGAAACTATTGCATTACATTTTTCAATTATTCACCCGAATTCCAATAACCTTCAATTGTTTTTCGCTCGATTTTCTACATTAATAAAGATGTAATGAATCTTTAGGGAAATGTATCATTTTTACTGTTGCATTGATTCTCCATGTCCTCGCAACTGGAAGCGAGGAATATGAATTTTTCGCTGCAACTCGCATCATCAAGCCTATGAAAAATGCATCTGTCGAAATAGCCGTTATCAATGGTGTATCTTCAACAATTACTATCATGAGGAATGGTAAGAAAAATACTCTCGAAAGAATTAGTGATACAGTGATAAAGTTATAATTCAGTTTTTATTGAAATATCTCCCGTTCTGAAGGAGATAAAGAAATTTCCACGATAAGTGTTTTTATTTCAAAAATGTACAGCAACGAAAAAAGAGGTATCCAATAAAAATTGGAATCCAAGCAAAACTAAATCAAATTTAAATCCTTTCAAACACAAAATAAAAAAATTCTAGACGGCGCCCAAATGCGTGTAGAACTCTCCATGAACGCTGTGAATGTAACATCTTCTACACCGACGACAATCACCGATGCGAATTATCCGTGGGTGAATATCAACCATGGAAACGTCACTTATACTTCAATAGGTATACGGCCCGATGCAGAGCGCATAGATGTAGTGAGGAAGATGCCAATGGCAAATGTTCCCCTGCCAGCTGAACATGTAACCGGTAGTTTCAGCGATTGTTTCACATTGAAAGAAAACGTCCAATGGATGGGCGGTCCACAGCTGAAGTATCAACGTTGGCCAATTCAGAATTCTTACTTCGAGAATCAGGCATACACTACAAATTCATCGGAAAACATGGCAATTGCCGAGAGATACTGGCTATCGAGTGAAGGGTTTGGTATTTGGGTCAATGCTTACGTTCAATTATTCATTGATCAGAACAATGAGAAAAAAAATTATCTCTGTTTAATAACTCAGAATAAATATCCATATAAGGATACTTCACTCAAGGCTGCTTATCAGATTGGCTTCTCCAGCAATGCTCGAGCAGCGCAAGAATACACTGGAAAACATTACTGGGTTCCTCCCTCGCGTTTACCTGATTCTCGTATGATCATGCATCCAATTTGGTCGACATTTCAGAGATACAGAAAAAATATCAGTGAAACTATTGTGAATAATTTCGCTGATGAGATTAATTCATACAATTTCACCAAGAGCCAGTTACAAATTGATGACAATTGGGAAACTTGCTACGGTTCCAGCATAATGGATCCAGCCAGGTTTCCAAATGTCTCTAGATTAACAAATTCATTGAAGAATAAAGGCTTCAGAGTTACGCTCTGGGCACATCCCTTTATCAATGCTAACTGTGAACCAAATTATTCAGATGCACTGAATAGCAGTTTCTTCGTTGAGAATTTTGATAATAATACTAAAACAGCTTGGTGGAATGGTAAATATTTTCGTTGTTATGCTAATGAATTACTCGAAATCTAATAGAGATGAAGAACTTCCGTGAAAAACTTTTTCGTAGCTCTGATTTTCATCAACAATAAGCTTTACAAAAATCTCCCAATCTCGTGATAATTCAAACAAACTGATCTTCTACAACTTCCATTCTGGTTTGAATTATGAGAATTATAATAATTTCATCATACTTATTTCAGGACCAAATGAAGCTGGCATAATTGACTTCACTTACTACAATGCTACAATATCATTTGTTAATAGATTGAAAGCCTTACAATCACTTGGAATCGATGGCTTCAGTTTCGACGCTGCTGAAGCATCATGGGTTCCACAAATACCGAATTTCCACTCGGGCATACCGTCATATCGTCCTTCGTATTTCACTGAAACTTATGCATTGGCAGCATCTCGATATTTTGGAAATATGTCAATTATAAATGCTGGATGGAATACGCAAAATTTACCGATTTTCACGCGAATGGGAAATAAAGATAGTAGAATAGCTTGGAACAATGGATTACCTACGTTAATCACTACATTACTTGAAATGAACCTTGCTGGTTATTATTTTGTGGTACCTGATGTAGTTGGTGGAAGTGGAGACATCATTAATGGACAAGCTCCTGTTCGTCCAGCTAAGAATTTGTACATCAGATGGATGCAAGCCACTGTTTTTATGCCTGTAATGCATTTCTCCATCCCTCCATGGGAATATGATGAAGAGGTGAATACCTAATTTATCTTAGTTCTTGTGAATAATTCAAATTGATGGGAAATTGTGGGAAGAATTAACGGACTAACGGGGGTTGTTGAATGAGAGAGCATTCCATATGAAACAAGAAAACGTATGTTGTGCATTTTTTTTGGAAAAGACTCAAATGTCATTCGAAAAACAGCCACATCGATGTACGATCAAGCGCTTCGTATTTTTATATCAGTTAAATTACAGTCGAATCTTCGTCGAGTGAGTGTACCACTCAAGTAATCGAACGAGTGTTCCGCCGAGGATTATTCTATTTTCCTCCAATTATTCTTTTTCGTTTCAATTCCTTTTTTGTTCCAGACAGTCACTATTTGCAAGAAATACGTTGATCTTCATAATGAAATGGCACCAACAATCCTGAAACGTATGAATGAGTCCATTACCAACCGAATTCCACTAAATGCACCAATTTGGTGGGTCGATCCTGACAATGCAAGAGCTTATGAAGTTAATGATGGTATATTATTTGATATAAAGATTTCAACAATGCGCTTATCGAACAATCAATGTCAATTTGCTTTTGAAAAGTTTCTCAGAGAAATTCTGAAAATCCGAATCAGTACAGAAATTTCTAATTTCTAATTTCAAGCAAATTGCTAATTGATTAACCGACAAAGTCAAATCATATCGTCACTCTAGAATCAAAAGGGCGTAAGTGCCATTTTTTGCTGAATAATAAAACGGCGTAAGTTAGTATTCTTATGAAAAAATGAATTTAGATTCAATTTTCGTAGATTTTTCAAAAAATGGCACTTGCGCCTTTTCAACTCTAGGGCGACGATACTATACACGATATAATTTTCCACTAGTTTGATTATTACTAAATTCGATGAACGATTTCTTTCAGAATATCTCCTGGGTGAAGATATATTAGTAGCGCCAATAATCGAAGAAAATGCACTTTCTCGTGATATCTATTTTCCAAGAGGCACATGGTACGATCCAGTATCATTCCGCAGATTCGTTGGGCCATCGACTTTTGCGAATTATCCATCTCATTTGAATATTCTTCCCTACTTCATACGCCAGAAATGAATTCATTTAAAAATTGGATGGAAATGAATCGGTTGGTTCACAAAATTGCTTTGTAAGAGCTAATGAAGTTGATTATTTTCTCAACCGTACGAGTTCCATTAGAGACGTCGGGAAATTTCCTATCAAAATCACTATAAAATAATGCTATAAGATATTCAAATTAAGATAGTTCTATCCCTCAAGGTAGTATAAAATATGAGGCGTGGGCCCCTTTGCACTTTCCTCTTTATTTCAGTTTCAATTTTCTATTTCTATGTTAATAATTTATTTACTTGTGACTTAGAAAGCTTCATAAATAAAATTATGACAAAAATTAAAAAATTCGGAGGATTTTCTCTTTTGCATTGAAAACCAGAACCCTCCTTCTGGGCATATTTCACGGATTTTTCCACTTGTTCACATTTTTTTTTCGACGATGTGGTGGAAAAAGCTGGAAAAATTCGATATCACTCCCAAAACTCTATAGTCTACTCTGAGCCACTCTTTGTCGAAAAATTTCCTGACTAGCCCGTAATATTCCAACAATTTGAACAATCCTTCAAATTCATCATCTCACGGAGAACAAAGTATGTCAATGTTCACTTTCAACTTTTGATAATATTTGATTTGTAAAAAATTTTAAAATTCAATAAATCGATAGTTTCCCCACAATTCATGACTAAGTACTCTCAGCTAAAAAAATATGATATAAAAAAAAATTATCTTTATTTAGCAAACATTCTTCTACTGAGATATCCACCATCGTTATCAGAAAACACCTGTTGAATGTACTAAACAATAGAGTGGCAATCCTAGAAGGATGTATAAAGATTGGAATTTAAAAAAATCTATTCTGCACGATGCTTAATGGCTTTGAGAAAAAACAAATCGGTTTTTTTATCAAGGTCATATGTGACCAATGTTGAATGATCTACAAGCGGAAACTAGATAATTGTAGGCTGACAAGCTTCTTGTTTTGAGGAATTCCATCAAGTGTGTTAGAGATAATTGTTATATTTTTTTCGTTAATCAATTTTATCTTGTGTATATATAACTTGGAAAGACGATTAGTTTTAGTGGTCAGTTCCGCACTGTGCATCACGAAAGCATGACAACGAATTACGGTAATTATCGTGAACATATCAATTCATTATTTCACAAAATAATTTCATCCAGTGAACTATGTTTTCAGTTTACACTGTTAGAAAAGTATTATTCAAAAGTCAATGGAACAATATTGAAATATTCAACAAACTTATTTAACTCATGTTAGATTGAGGCTTTGAAATTGAATGTACAGTGTCAATATTGAATTTCCATTTTTTCCGACAGTTCAAATACCTTAATCATATAAATATTATTCCAGCAAAATTATTAGTTGTTCTGCTTCTTGGAAGTGCATTGGGCTGCCAAGATGTTGATCCTGAAGAACCAAAAACTCCGCTCCGTGTCCGACGCAGTTCGAAAAATGCAGAGATTGATATTGAGGCTAAAATCGGTGGTTCAGTGGTCATAAATGCTACGAAAAATGGTAATTGTTCAATAATCTTCGAGTCACGAGGGCGTTTAATCATCATTGAGTTTACGCATTCTATTGAAAAACCAAATTTCGTGTTAAGTTAATTTTGCTGTTTCCTCTTTTTTGTTTCTAATCAATTGTTCAATCATGAGTTCCATGCATAAAAATCGTGGAGGGTTGGAAATACGCCCTTCTAGATTGAAGATACGATAACTTCACCTATTCTTCTCTGCCACTTCGCTACTGAATTTCTCTCTTCAAAAACCTTCGTCCCGAGATGTTCTCCATTTTTTTCTGATTCCAAGATATTTCCCAAAAAGTTACTTCAAGTAAAAATCATGTTAAACATTTCTATATCACTACTCATTTCATTTCTTTAGATGGTTCCCAGATGAGAATTGAACTTCACGTATCTGATCCATCATTGTCCTCAAGCACAACAACAATAAGGCCCTGTGGTCAATTTCTCACATGTATTGCTAATGGAAATATAAATCATACATTAATTGAAATTCAACCAACTCGTGAGACTGTAATAGTGCGAAGAGATCTGGCATCGACTAGAGGTCGTTTGACCGATTGTTTCTCTTTGCGAGATGATACACAATGGGTTGGTGGTCCTCAGCATCGTTATCAGCACTGGCCAATTCAGCACATGTACTTCGAGGAGGAACCGTATCTTCCATCACATCCTACAAATATGGCAATAACAGAAAGATACTGGCTGTCGAGCAGAGGTTTTTACATACATGTACGCGAGTTTGTTCATCTTTTTTTGGACCAGAATAACATTAAGGATAAATATTTGTGTCTCGTTGCCGAGAATAAAGCACCATATTCATCCGATGAACCACTTAATACAGCATGGGAAATAGGATGGTTCAATAATTCACGTCTTGCACATGAATACGTTATCGGACGTCATTTCCAAAAACCAACGGGACGTCCTGATTCACGTATGGTCCAATACCCAATTTATTCGACTTGGGCGAGATACAAAGCAAATGTTAGTGAGAGAGTTGTTAATGAATTCGCCGATGAAATTGTTGCTTACAATTTTAGTAACAGTCAAATGGAAATTGATGATAATTGGGAAACTTGCTATGGTTCAGCGACATTCGATCCTGTGAAATTCCCAAATATCACTAGGCTTACTGATAGCCTAAGGAGAAAAGGCTTTCGGACTACACTATGGATTCATCCATTTATCAATATTGGATGTGAGCCTGCTTACTCGTATGCTCGGAATAACAGTTACTTCGTGAAGAATGAAAAGGGAGAAACTTTCATGACTTGGTGGCAAGGTAAATATCTATATAATATATAAATAACGAAGTGGTTAAAATCATTTTTTCATTCCGTAATTAGTATTTCAGAAATATTCTAAATTCGGTAAAAATTCAGGAATCTTTGTAAGGATCTTCTTAATAACTCTCATTATTTCCAGCACAAAATCTATTAAGGAAAACTGATTTCTGATTTTCTAGAAAACTTTTCCGCCATTCAGTGATGAAGTAATAGAAGATGACAAATTTTGATCGCAATCCAAAGTATCCTTTTTCATCTCATCACTAATGAATTCCGTTCTGTATTCAGTTTTTAGAAAATATTTTCAAATTCTAGAAAGATACCAAAATGTTGATGCAAATTTTCTGTAGGTGTAATGTTGCGAAGAAGGAAGGCTTCCATGAAGATTCTCCAATATCCTCCAGATTCCAAAATATTTATCATGAACTGACTACAAGTCAAAGTCAACTCGAATCATTTGTACCTATTCCATAAATATAATTCTTTTCTTACAGGGAACGATGGAGCTGGGGCGATTGACTTCACAAATCCAGCAGCAGTTGCGTGGTGGGTTAGAAGATTGAAAGCCATTGAAAGAATGGGTATCGACAGTTTCAAATTCGATGCTGGTGAAGCATCTTGGTTACCACAAGTATCTCAATTAAGTAATGAACCGAACAATTTGAAACCAGGAATTTATACCCTCGATTATGTCTATAACCTTGCTACAAACTTCAACAGTATGATTGAGGCTCGAGTTGGTTGGTTATCACAGGAACTCCCGATGTTCGTTAGAATGATTGATAAAGATACACGGTACACTTGGAACAATGGATTGCCAACGCTAATTACAACTCTATTGCAAATGAATTTAGCTGGTTATGTTTTCGTACTTCCTGATATGATTGGAGGTAATGGATATTTGAATGGCTCACTCAATGGAACTTTCTTACCGTCGAAGGATCTTTTCATCAGATGGCTACAGTGCAATGTTTTTATGCCTTCTCTGCAGTATTCGTTTGTACCTTGGGACTTTGATAATGAGGTAAATTAATTCATTTCAAGAATTAAAGATTTATCAAGAGAGCTATTTTCCGTTTATGAAACTTTCTAGAAAGAAGTATTCATTTTATATTTTTCGTAACATCACTTTCTAGTGACTACATCGGTCAAAAACGCGGTCGTTAATGATTTTCATCCGGTGAACTGCAGGGAGGACTCGACATCCTTGAGTATTTCAACTTCTCTCCACCGTAATCTTTATGAAACTTATACTATCGCAGAGAGATGCCCACTTGAATGTTCTAAATAAGACGTGAATTACACAAGTTCAAATAAAAAAATTGAAGGCACTCGCAAAGTGGGAAGATGAGCTGCGATAGTCAGTCCAGCTCAATTCCGAGTGTCTTCAAGTTTTCCCTGAACCTTTGAAATTGAAATCTTTTCAGAAATCATCTAAATTTTCATCTTTTCGCAGTAATATGAGATTTAAAGACTGAGGTTGAAGAGAGTTGAAATATTCAAGGATGGTGAACCTTTTCTTCAGTTGGCTGGTTGGAATTCATTAACGAACGCGTTTCTGGATGATATATTCATTGAAAGAAAGTGATATTACGAAGAATATGAAATGAATGCACGTTGTCTATGAAATCTAATTTTTTAAAAAAGTACTCCTGATAAATTTTACTAAGCTTCTTCACCTCAAAGATATTTGCATAATAATCTGAATAAAATTATACTGTATTACTGTACTGTCCTTTTGGTTCTCAGACCGTTGCCATTAGTCGGAAGTATACCGAATTGCACGCCGAAATTACACCAGTAATTCTAAGACTTATGAACGAATCAGTCGCAACTGGAGCTCCCCTAAATCCACCAATTTGGTGGGTGGATCCTGACGACCAAGAAGCTTACAAAATTAATGATGGTAGGTTTCTCAATTGAAAAATAATGTTAAAGATGAAAATGAATCGGCATTTTTTTGGTTCTTCATTCACAGAATACCTTCTGGGTAGCGAGATTTTGGTGGCCCCAGTGATCGAAGAAAATGCGGAAACTCGTGATATCTATTTACCGAAAGGAACATGGATAGATGCTAATACAAATCGTAGTCACACTGGACCAATCTGGATAAGAGACTATCCTGCCCCCCTGAATATTCTCCCGTGGTTTAGAAAAGCATAAACTTTCTTTATCATTCCAATACTTATCAATCTGTATAGCTTGGATAATAAAGAAAAATTGAGTAATTATCAAATACTGTATCAAAAATCTTCGTATCCAGTGAAAGAATTTCCTTTGTGCAATTCATTGTTGCTATCTGCAATTCAAAAGCAAAAATATTACTTATCTTAACGAAGACTTTGATTCAAAAAATATTATCACGATTCTCAAAGATAATCTTTAATTTTTTTCTTCAATAATTATCAAACACCAGAAAACATTTATCATCCTTCGGAGACAGTGTTCTAGATCAGTGTTTTCAATGCATTGTAACAATAAGAAAATGCTGTCTCGTAAGGAAAAAATTATCCACTCATTAATAAATTTATTTAAATTTGAAACACTAATTATTATTTCTTCAGTATGGTTAACAGCTACCCTTACAGTGTTCCTTCTTCTATTCGTTAGTGCTCCATTAACAGAAGGGCGATCACCTATACGAATTCTATATCCAAGCAAAAATGCTTATATTGACGTTGGTACGTTCAGAAACGGCTACGCTGCAATCACCGTTAATTCGAGAGGTAAAATGAAGAGACGCTTAGAATAGTCTATTTCGTTATAAGGACTGGAAGAGTTTTTATCGCTCACCGTGCGGAAAGTAACCACTCAGTGGTACCTTCCACACGTTGTGCGATCAAAAAATGTACCTTACATGTGCGGTAAAGATTTTCAGACTCGCGTGATTACAAAACTCTCCTTGCGGCTCGTCCGCAACTCTCACACTCGTTGGAAAACACTTTACCGCACTTGTTAAGACCAGGGTGGACTGTGTGGAATTTCGAGAACGTCTAGACTAATCACGACCAGAAAAATGGAAATACAATAAGACCTAATTGCCGACCTATATATACTATATCTGTAGGTCGGAAATTAACTTTTGTAAAAATCGAATCATTTTTTTGGTCGTAATTAGTGTAGGCGTTTTCGAAATTCCACGCGGTCCACCCTGACCTTAATTAACGTTTCACCTCATCCTACTATTTTCTACGTTAAAGAATTTTGTATTCCAAATACAGTGTTTTAATTTCAGTTGGCGGTTCTATGAGATTCACTTTACATGTATCCAATCCCGAATTGAACAAGCTGATTGGTTTGCAGAAATGCGCCACTCATACTATATGCATTGTGAGTAACAGAATTAATCACACTGCTATTGTCATTGATCCTGAGAAAGAGTTCATAACAATAACACGAAAATTACCAGAAATGAATGATCAAGGTAAAATGATGGATTGTATTGACTTGACAATTAGTGCAGAATGGATGGGAGGGCCTGAGTATCGCTACCAGTTTTGGCCAATAAAACAAATGTTTTTTGATGAAGAGGCATACATCCCAAGACATCAAAAAAATATGGCAATTACCGAGAGATACTGGTTAAATTCACGTGGAATTTATATTCGTGCTTCTCCATACTCCCCGATGTTTTTGGATCAAAATAATTACAAAGACAATAAACTTTGTTTCATCACTGAAAATAAAGCACCTTATTCACAAAGTGGAGAGCTCAATGCTTACTATGAAATTGGAATTCTGAATAATTCACGTCTTGCCCATGAATACGTAATTAATAAATACTTTTCAAAACCTAGTGGACATCCTGATGAACTGATGATTCAACATCCCATATGGTCTACTTGGGCAAGATACAAGGGAGATATTCGAGGGGAAACAATTGACAATTTCACCAATGAAATTACTAATCATGGATTTAATCACAGTCAGGTGGAGATAGATGATAATTGGGAAACATGCTATGGTTCAGCTTTATTTGATTCACAAAAATTCCCAAACATTTCCCAAGCAATTCGAACATTGAAATCAAAAGGATTTCGGGTTACTTTG
This sequence comes from Aleiodes sp. PSUC_FEM 10030003, assembly GCA_018902275.1. Lineage (NCBI taxonomy): Eukaryota > Metazoa > Arthropoda > Insecta > Hymenoptera > Braconidae > Aleiodes > Aleiodes sp. PSUC_FEM 10030003. The sequence goes on from JABSMS010016519.1 coordinate 31,247, forward strand.
TGGATTCATCCGTTCATAAATTACGGATGTGAGCCTGCTTATTCAACGGCTCTGAATAATAGCTATTTTGTTAAAAATGTGAAGGGAGAGGTTCATACAGCTTGGTGGAGAGGTAAATTGTCCTATAAAAGGAAACTAAACTTTTGTGAAAATTCTTTTAGAAATAAGGTGACGAAATAGGATAACCCAATTTTTTTTGCCGTTAGTTTCTTACGTGAGAAATCGGATGTAAGCGATGTAGATTTTTCGGGTAACGACCTTTTTCAGGATCTTGCTTCGATTCTGAGATACTTCATAAAATTTCATAGTGGAACAATGGAAGAGAATCAAATTAATTGATTGTGGACATTATTTACTGTTCAAATGTCTCTCAATAAGAAATACGCAGTGAATTTAAAGATAAATTTTTTCAGGATCTAATTCAGCAATAATAGACTTCACTAATACGAAAGCTATTGATTGGTGGATACGAAGACTGAAGGAAATTGAGAAGCTTGGAATTGACAGTTTCAAATTCGACGCCGGTGAAACAACGTGGTTACCACAGATTCCAGTATTATCAGCTGCTCCGGAATTTCAACCTGGAATCTACACAAAATCTTATGTTACAGCTTTGGCTAGAAATTTCAACAGTATGATGGAAGTTAGAGTAGGATGGGAATCTCAGGATCTACCAGTTTTTGTTAGAATGAACGATAGAGATTCTAGATATTCATGGAATAATGGACTACCAACGTTAATCACAACACTTATTCAGATGAACTTGGCAGGATATATCTATGTTCTTCCCGATATGATTGGTGGTAATGGGTATCCTAGTGATAAAGTTGATGAAATCATTCCACCATCCAAAGATTTGTTCATTCGATGGCTGCAAGCCACTGTATTTATGCCTGCAATGCAATTCTCTTTTACACCGTGGGATTTTGACAATGAGGTATTCTCCAATTTCATAATGCATTCAATAACTATACTTGAAATGTGTCAGAAACTGTTGGGTTCAGACGAATTTATGAGGAAACTTTTTTCGTAGTTCATTTCATTCTGTACAAAAAAATTCCCTAACATTTTTTAATCAAACCACATGTTTAGGAGTAACTTGCAAAATGATCGACAATAGTTCATTTCCTGAGAGTCAGTTTGCCAACAAACTTCCATTAATGAAAATCAAATGTATTTGCAGACAATAACTATAGCCAAGAAATACGTAAATTTACACGCGGAGATCACCCCAACTATTTTGAGACTCATGAACTATTCAATGACAACGGGAGCACCATTAAATCCACCAATTTGGTGGGTGGATCCTGAAGATCAGGAGGCTTACAAAATATACGATGGTGAGCAAAAAAAATGAATCTCTAAATTCTAACAACAAGCAATTCACATATTCATAAAATCTTGCAGAATTTTTATTGGGTGAAGAGATACTGGTAGCACCAATTATTGCACCGAATTCGGTGAAACGGGATATCTACTTACCGAAAGGTGTATGGAACGATGGAAATGACGCCACCCGACAATTCATTGGACCACTGTGGTTGAGAAATTTCGCAGCATCCCTCGATGTTCTTCCTTACTTCATAAGAACCACATAAGAATATAATACTCAAATAAACATACTGACGGATTAATTATCTAAGAAAATATTATTCAGCTGATCAACATAGATCTTATCTTTGAATTGAGTTTAATTATTATAGCATCGTCAATGGTATAACTTCCAGTCTTTAATAATGTATCACGTTCCTCTATGAGATTTCTCAGTCGTTCATCTTGTTCATTTGATTTTCCAGAATATTGAGATTTACCAAATTCGACATTTGATCTCGAACAAGAATCATAAGCGCTATTGATTATTGATTCTTCCACATTATTTGGATAAACTTGCTTGGGTTTTATTACATTAATTTCTCGTTGGATCTCGTTGAGAAGTACTTTGTCATTGCTTAGTGCTGCGGAATCTGCCCTTAATAATTGCTCCAAACTGAAATTTAAATAATATAAGATATTATTTCTCTCTTTGATTTTAATTCCCATTTGTTACTCACTCAATATTCTTAAGTTCCTCTCTGCTCGATTTTATTTGCACCTCCAATGCCATCTGATGCTCCATTTTCATTTTGTGAATTTCTCTGACAGCTTTTCCCCACTGTTCTTTAAAGAAAGTTTTACTCTTCACAGCACATCTTAGTTTTTGTTGAAGATCCTTCAATTCTTGCAATAAATTTTCAGTTTGTTCTGATGTCAATGAACCTTTCTGATATTTCGACATTTCCTCACTCTGCTGTCTCACAATTTTCTGTAATTTATCATTTTCAATTTTTGATGCATTCAATTGATTTTCAATAATTTTTTTCTCATCCTCCAATCTCAATAATTTTGTACCACAATCAGTCTGTATTTTTTCATAATCACTTTGCAATTCTCGTAATTTCCTTTCATAAGACCATTTCAAATCTTCATTAGCTTTAATCAATTTGGCCTCTTTTTCAACACTTTGTAGTCTTCTTGTTCTCAAATCATTTGTTGCTTTATTAAGATTATCAGCCAATACTCTGCACTGTTCAACACTGCAAGCCAATTTAGACTCCAATGATTCTCTCCGTCTCTGCCACTCTTCACTCAATAAATTCAAATGTCTCTCTTCTTTCCTCTTCAATTCTACTTTGAACATTTCCTGCTGACGTTCCTTCCACGTTTCAAATTCATCGACTATTTTGTATGCCAAACTATCATCTAAAACTGGTGGACCAAAATTTTCACTCCAAATACTTTTGGTAACTCTGTAATAAGGTCCGTGATCCTCTAAATGCATATTTACTTCAATTGAGCCAATTTCATTGCGCGCCGTATCAAATAATGGCGCTTCATATTGACATTCTGATGCTGATTCATTGAGTATTCTTCTAACATCAAGTATAGTTTGACCCAATAAACTTTTTTCCATTCTTCCCTCATCGTGTACACTTATTTTCGGCGGATATGTTAATAATAAATTTTTTATCTCATCAACACTAGAGATGAAATGTAATTTACATCCAATATTGTTTAGTCTCAATGTTTCACCCATAATAACTGGCATTTTCGGGTAAAGTGTAGACATAACTTCTGCCTTTGGATGATGAAATCTAAATTCAATGTTTTTTATCGATCCTGATTTCAATTTAACTGTGTTCAGTATTACGTGAAGACAATAACAGTGATATGCCTCAATGCTCTTTGTACAATCCCTTTCATTGCTGGAGTTTGTTATCGTATTTCCTTGGTGCTCTTTGGGTATTTCGAGCGTTGAAAAATGATTCATCTTGCTTGTGCAATCGTTTTCGTATCCACAATGTAAATTCTTTTGTGACTCACCATTTGATTTTTCTTGATAGCCAATTGGAGATTTTTTTTTCATCACCTGATGAACAAAAAAAACAGCATAAATTATAGCTGAAATCATAATTTACATGTTCGCTAAGGAATGGAATGAAGAGATTGACGATATTTGATTTAATCATGAAATGGTGAAAGGGTTTGGGTTGGTTTCGGGACATAATTTTCGGGAAATAGTTGGAAATCTGTGAAGGATCATAGAAACCTTCACAAGAACCTTTTATGTAGGTCTGATTCCGCTCCACAAAAAAAGTTCACATAAAAAATTCTCAGGCTCCCTTCGAATTCGAAATATTTATGGAGAAACCAGTTGGCGTGTTTCTGTTCGTACAATTCCAGAGAACAAAATTAATGTATTTTTAAAAAACGTTCAGTGATTACACGCGTCAATTGCAATGTGAGAATTGAAATTTCACTATCATAAATAATTTCAACGATGATTCACTTATTATATAAATTTTAAATTGTGCATCCACTTTAATATTTTCTCATAATTTCGTTTTGCATTCATCGAAACATGTAAAAAAAATGATCACATTCTGTATTTTATTCTATGTTCATTCCATTAACTCTGCATTTCCATAAATTTCGTAACGGATTTGAAACACCAACAGAAACACCTTGAAATTTACTTGATAATTCTTAAAGATTATTAACTCAGCAAATTACCGCGATATCTGGATTCATAGCATTTATGGAAGAATATTCAGGAATGGGATCAACATGCACTTGATTATCTTGATTTCCAATCCACGTCAACACAAGTTGCAAATCAAGGAATGGCTTCTCCTCAACATCGAGCGTTTCATCTCTTTTATCCAATGTTTTCAAAAAACAACGTTCATTAAGTTTCACATCATGATCTTCACAAGTGCTCATATATTCATCAAGACTATGAAAATATAACAATGGCCTTATATCTATCTCTGATTCACCCAAAGTACGTCCTCCACATGTGAGAACAACGAGAAAATTCGGCTTTTGTTGTACATAATTTTTCAAGACAAACATTGAACTTCTTATTCTCATCACAATTTTTTCATTCAATGAAAAAATATTTGTTTCCATTGTAAATGGTTTAGATTGCACCTCATTTTCTAATATTTTATACCAATATGTAAAAACATTACATTTATTTGGCTCGTAGTTACATTTTTTCATGAGAAGATGTAAATTTGATGTAATTCCAGCAGAAATATTCAATAAAAATAAATCTCTGCATGTTGCTATGGGACCAAGTTGGATCAGTCTTTCATCAGGTATTACATAAGGAAATTCATCTGAGTCAATGGGCCTCTCTATCCCTTCATATTTATCCTACACATCGTTCATGAGAAGGAAAATCATATTAACGATTGAATTTATTAATTGAGTAAGAAGATTAGTTCTCTCAAATATCTCCGAATCTAACAGAGATGAAGTAACGTTTGTGACCTCTATCTAGCTTCAATTTCCAACAAAAAGGTCTCCACGAAAAGAATTCAATACCTCTCAAATTCTGAGATATTCAATAGGAACATATTTCAATGTGAAATCGTCAATCAAAATGATTATCAATTTTGGAATGAAGTGTAGAGAAAAATAAATATAAAGTTTCAAACAAATTTTCGAATAACTCTATATTTACCCGCCATAATTCGACGTATCTTTTGATCCAAATAACATTATAATGAGGAATAAAATAGATAATAAATGGAATTTCTACGATTTTCACAAAAGATTGGAAATTGCTCAGTGAATTATGGGGAAATCATTTCAACTGTACTCTGAACATTCACAGTTAACCATAACAATTTTTATGTCTCTTGAAAAGAAGAAAAAAACTTACTTCTGGACGTACTTCCCTAGTGTCTCTATCTTCAATAGTCAATGATACTAAAAATTCTGGCTTATCACCTTTCACATCATTCCTTAAGCCCAAGAGTTTATGCCAATTTGTTTTGATATTACTGTCACTGCCGCGGGGGACAATTTGCGCTGATCTTAGACTCAACAGTAAGTGTCCAATTTTATCTCTCATTCCATTCTCTTTGAATTCATAGCACTCCAATTTCAATGGCTCTTGTCCTGATCGCATTCTATGATTTTTTTCCGTATGAAAAGAAAAGATTAAAATATTAAACAAAATGAGAAAAATGCAGTAGTTTTTTGAAATATTTGTTTTTTTCTCACTTTCGGAGAGTACTCTTGTTCGCTTCCCAGACTAAGTTAGTGGAATACAGTGGATTTGGCTCGGGACTTATTAAATCAGTCTCCAATGATAACCCATTCAATGTGGCAATAACACCCATTGGATTTGTTACTTTATCAAAGCCCTTACCTGAAATTTTAATGATGTTAAAGTCAATCAGAAAGGATGAATTTAACGGATAAATCATTGGAATTCAGCCTTTTTGGTAAAAGGCTGCAGTTTAATATTAATTCCATCCATTTGGAGTGACCGTTATGATAAAAAGAAACATATTCTCCATTCTTTCGCAAACTAATTCCACAGTGAAGCGATGAAACAATATCAATAAATTTTTATGTAGATTCAATCATTCGGAAATATCTCAAAAGCTGATAAAGATTCAGAAATTTTTATAGGCATCATGTTTGTAGATTTCACCGGGCTCCACAAATAAGTGTCAATAAAAATTTCTGCATCTCACTCCGATGCTAAGATATTTTTCAAAAAACTACGGTTAATGAATCATTTAATCTAGTTCTTCCTCTTTACTACCGTTTGCAATTCATTTAAAATCGGTAAACTGATCAATTATATTCTCATGGGCAATCATTGGATGATTGCTTCAATTCTGTTTTGTAGATTGAATGTTTTGATATTGCCATATCGATTTCCCGCCATTTTCGGGAGATAGGTTATGTCAACAATGGAAAATTCGAAAGAATAAATGGATTACCTTCTTTGAGATTTAAAACCACCTGCACACTGGACCCAGTTAACTGCTCCATTATCAGTAATATTTACAAAAAATAAATAAATAATCAAAAATAAATCGAGTATACAATTTAAATTAAAACTGTGGAGAAAATCTTCACCGACTGCCATGGAAACACATAGCCGTGAACCTAACTGAACATGAAGTGACAAAAAACAAAAATTTATTCAGCCTTCATGTGATTTTTATATTTTGCCAATTTCTTAAAATTATCGCACGTTAAATTCTCTGGAGAAAGTTTAAGAAAAAAAAATGATTAAAATCAAGGAACATTTTCAAAGCAAAGTAAAAATGCAGGATAATAAAAAAACTCATTAAAAAAACACTCCCTGTAACATTACGCCATCTTTCGGTGAAATGAATGGAACATAATCGAAAAATCTGATTTTCATGTGTCGTCAATGGAAAATGGAATAAATTGTGTAATTTTGGCAAGCCTGTTCAAGTCACACAACGAGACGAATAATTTTATCCAATGTGCTTCAAGAGCCCGAGCCCAACCGTTTTATCCGTGTCGGGCCAAAGTGGCGAAGTTGGTGTAGCCTGTGGGTGAAGCCAAAGTGTTTCTCTCTTGTGGTTGTGGGCCACGGGGTTGTGCCCGAAAAAGACGGGAAAATTAATTTAAACAAAAATGTCTTCAAAGAAAAAAAAATAACAAATTAACGATGAAAAATTAACTGTGAAAATAAGTGTTTTTTAAATTATTTTTTAATGCAAAATTCTAGTGACGAAGTGAATAAGTAAAATACAATACATAAAAACATCATCTCCAATAGTTTTTGGCCCCCCTCCGTCAGTTGTCGTTCAAGTTGGCTACCGTTTGGTGTCGCAAGGATATACGGAGGGAAGGTGGACGAGACGTTTTTCTACTGCCAAACGGCCACTGTAAAATACAAACAATTTTTACCCTCGCTAAAAACTGAAGAAAAAGTAAAAATAAAAAACGTATCAGTCTGAGTTCAATGTACGAAGATTGTGGGTCGTACCGTTGTTGAATTGCTGCATAAATCGCTTTAAATTTTCATACATTTTTTTTGTTTCTATCGTGTAAGATTTGTGAACGTCTGTACGCAGTTGCAAGTATAGAGAAGTGATAAAAAGGAATTTAAAAAAGTGTATTGGAGTAAGGTACGGGTAACAATTGTGGATAAAAATTCAAGGAGAATACCAGACAGAGGAGAATAATAAAAGTGATTTACAACAACTGGCGATGATCCATAATGGTTGTATCGGGATACTCTCTGCCCGACGACGGGTCCACAGTTGGGGATGCTCTGGACAGTGACTGAGGTTCGTGTTTGCTCCTTCATTGAGCTTCCCGGCCGGCTGGGTTGATAAAATACCCGGTTCCATAATTTTCCTTTATTTTTTATTATTTTTTCTCAACAGTTACAATTGAGTTTTACTTGGTTTCTTTCACCTTTCTCTTTTATTCTCCCTTCCTTTTCTCCTTCCCACTTTTTTTTCATCACTCCACCACAGTAATTCATTCCTGCTTCCCCTGAGGTTTTTGTCATAAGGGCGAACGCCCCATTCTGACACGAAACTCAAGAACTTAACCATTGACAATTGTTCCTAAAAAAATTAATTAAGACCAGTAAATAATGTGAATTTTCAAAATCTCGTTAAATTGTAGAGTTCAGTGTTGTTTTTATTTTCAAATGAATATATACATTTTTATTTTGATTCTGTGAATGTGGGGACAATCTAGTCGATTAAATTTATATTGAAAAAAAGAAATGACCTTGTGCCTATCTCTTTATCATATCTAATAAAAGTGACCAAAATAAATCAGGGTCTTTTTTTAATAATTTTAATTTTTTTTCTCTCTTTACGATAATGATGAAAAGGGCTGTCAGGTGATTGCTCAAAGGAGTTATCACTCATCGACCCTGAAAGTGAATTTCGCATAAGAAAAGTAAAAAAAAAAGAATTATATGAAAATGGAAATAAAAAGCCAAGAATAAGAAGTATCTACTGCCACTAGGTGATGAACTTGAAAAATTCAGAGAATTAGATTGGAATAATTTATAAATGATAACATAAATAAATGAATAGAATAAAAATGGGCTCAATTGAATTGTCTTGGTCTCATAAATAAGGTAGACCAGGTGAGGGGACTATCACCAGCAACAATGCAGAAACGCGACGGTAGAGAGACAAGAGGTGACAAAGATATCACCAGAAGTGGTGAAAGAGAACGTGAACAGGAAGCAGCAAAAAGAGCATCTCGAGGAAGTGGTAATGCAACTAGATCAAATATGCATACCTCAAGGCATAGTGTAACTTCAACCTCTGGTATACTAATGGTTGGACCCAACTTCAGAGTTGGAAAGAAAATTGGCTGTGGTAACTTTGGAGAACTTCGTCTCGGTAAGTTTTATTGAATCTTTAATAGAACGTTCATTTCTTTGAGACCTTTCACGTGGCAATGTGTGAATGAATTTTTTTGTTTCATGTGTGATAAATTCATGTTTTTGGATGACTGACATTGAAATAACTTCGTAATACAAAAATTTTGATCTATGAAAGAAATCACTCGATAAATAAAAAATTCAATTCGTTGAGTCACTGAAGTTTTTTATCTCTCTCGCCATACATGTATCCTCTTATCTTGAGAATCGAAAGATTAGGTAAAATTTCATTCTACCAGGCATCAACGTTTCACAATTTTACATTCAATTGCCCTCATGTTTCATTGGATTATTAACCATGAATAAATGGTAAAGTCGAGATGGAGAGATTCAATTTCGTGATTTCTGAGATACTGAAATAATTTTTTCAAACATGAATTTTTCTAAATTTTGTAGAGATGTCTTTGCAAATTCCATTGATACTCGCAAATCCAATGGAAAATTGAGGAATCAAATTAGTACACTGGGGAGAAATTTCTTTTGAAGGACAATTAAATTGATGGACTATTCAAACTTTAATAATTTTAATGAAAGGCTCTGGCGGTGTTCACTGAAAAATCCTATAATTCAATCAATTTGAGCCCACTAGTTTTTCATATTAATGCAATCAATAGAAAAGCAATTTAATTGTTCTTGAGGTATATGAAAAAAAAACTATTTGATCAAAACAGATTGCATTATAGAATAGTTCAGAGAAATTCCCAAGTTTTTAAGAGAACTGGGAAAATTTATAGAATCAATTAACTTCATTAGCAAGGAGAGAGGTGAGGCGAGATGAATCAATTTCGTTTCGAATTGTTTTTCTTTCAATATCTCCCCATTTAAGGGAGACAACGAGATTTCTGCAATAACCGTTCTTACAGCACTAAATTCTCGGTGAAAAAAGAAGTTTTCACAGATATTTCTTATCTCGCCTAGATTTTGAAATATTTTCTCATATCTCGTCATAAAATTTGTTACAACTCGTTTCCTCACTCTCTAACACAAACGAATTTATGAATTGTATTGAATTGTAAATCTTTTAATGCACAATGCTAAAGTTCATTCTCTAATCTCCATTTTGATAATAAATCTCAATGAATTCTTTATCACCCTTTTTCTCACAAATATATGAGTTCTTTTTGTATACAATTCCGTACTTCAAAATTCACCTCTATTATTATTATTAACATCATAACAATATCCATTGATATCTGAACAGTAGAATTTGAAGTGCAATATTTATATGAACTCTTCAATCGTGTCTCCAAGAAATTTCAACCACTATGAAAATAGTCGCATTGAATCATTCTCCAATCCGAAAAAATATGAAACAATTATTTCTATTGTCAATCAATATATTTCCATTGAGTACTGTAAAATAATTCTCCCACAAGATGTCTCAAGGAAAATAAGAATTTCATGAGACTACAAAAACCATAATACCATAAACACAATAAATAAATTCATAGAGAAAAAAATGCTCTGCCCAGAGAAAATGCATCATGAAATGTCGCTCACGAACTTGTCTATACCTGTTATCAGCTGATTTTTATCAGCATGCAACGCTCATCGATCTTATCTCTCGATTTGTGTGTATTCAGAGACCCAGAACGTTTTCTACAACTCATCTAGTTGAAGCCGAAAAAGTGACTAACAAACAAAAAAAAACTTACGATAAAACATAACGTTAATTAAAGAAAAAACATTGTGATGTTGCAAACACACATTCTAACACATACACAATTGGATTCATGATCACTCATGATTCTCATCACACGACTTGGTTGGATAAATATAACCTCGGATAATAACATCAAATATTCAATGTGGAAAATAATTTGTATACAAGTATTGTTGCAGTTACGATAAAAAAATGTATAGTAACTTGATACTTGAATATCGAGACGGAATTCAAGGTATCACCTGGCTCATATGCGAACACAACCAAGCAGTCCTAATTACAGAACATGGGAGTGAGAAAGAGAGAGAGAGGAGGGGATAAAAAATTTCATTGAGATTAATTTGTTGAACTCGTAACATAAAGAGAAGAATGGACATCAAATTGAATTTGATAAGAGTGCATATCAATAAAATGAGTTAACATTGAACATGATTTAACGATGCATCCGTGCTATGTACTTTTGAACATAATCGTGGACAAGAAATGCATGTAATAAGTTCGGAAAAGTCTTTGTAAATAAGAAAGTAAAATCACACATTTAAAAAAAAATCCATATAATTTGGTCTGTTAAAATAGCTGATATGATCTTAAAATTGCTGGGAAACGGTTATTTCGAGTAGAATAACTTACTGAAGGCCGATTTCGTAGCCCTCTTGACGTCATAATGTGACGGTTTCCACTGTGAGCAGCTCTGATTGGTCACGAACAATAAATCTTGACTGTAATTGGCCAAACGATTTTAGTGTAACCAATGAGAGCACATTATGACATCACGAGGTTCTAAAATTGAGCCTCAACTTTAAAATTGATAGAATTAAAGTATGATTGTTTCGGATGAATGAGTTTGTAACCACATATTCATTAATAAATTGAGGGCTATTTTGAGGGAGGAAAATACTTTCAACTTCCCTATGGAGGTAGTTGATTATTTTTCTCTCAAATATAATGAATTTCGTAGATTTGTATGTGTATGCGTAACAAGAGAAAAGTTCTTTGGTACTTCCTGAGTAAAACGGGTCTTCTCCTTCGTCTTCGGTGCGAAGCGAGTCGAGACGGCCCGAGAGACAACCAAAGACCTCTTCTACAGTAACTCACGTTTGTGTATATATGCATTCCTGGCACACCACCTGGCCTGTACCCTTCTTCTCAACCAACTGCATCATGGTTCTCTCTCTTTCTCTTTGTATATGTTTTTTTAATTCTCTCCTTTGCTCACCTTTATTTCTCCTGTGACTTGTTTACGTACACTCGTGACCAATCGTCAGGTGCGAATGGTTGAGGCGCAAGTATAACATTTAAAGGTAAAAAAATTACACTTTCATTGACCAGGGTTGAAGAAGAGAGGGAAAAGAAGTCAGAAAGAAACTGAAACAGCAGGCTCTATTACAAGGCGAAGGAGGGGAAGGAAGAGAGAGAGAGAGGATTGTGTGAGTGTGTGCGTAGTTTAATCGTGCAGCACAACGGCCTCGGGCGCGGACAATTTAAACCGAGTGCAAGGTCTTATGATGGGAGACCTGGCTCGACGACAAAATATGCATTTAAATTTTCAAGAAAAGTAGGAAAATTTTCAAGCCCCTACTCTTAAACCATTTGGAGGGCCATGGATTTATTTTTGAACGTTTTTTTTCATCCTCTTTCACATTGCGAGTCTCTAGGAACTAAGAAATTCCAAAGCCATCGGCTTCACGTACCCGAGATGCGGAGAGAATGAGGAGAGACAAAGAGAGAGAGAGCGAAAGAGAGCCAGCTTCCGGTTAGCCACAACAGAAGGGCGGAAAAAAAGGAAGAAGAAACACGGGGCTTGAGGGGATCGAATCGATCGGTTCTTACTTCCTTTCTTTCCCACGCTCCCTCTCTCGATCCTTCACTCCGAGAGAGCAGTTGGAGTGTTAAAGAAAAAAAAATCAAGTGACACGTGTCTCATTCACTTTTTCTTTCTTTTGAGGACTATACGCAACGAAAAGCTGGCTGAAGAAGTGAAATCATGGAATGTTTAATATTCTACGTTGAACATTAACTCCTAATCAAGGAGAGCCCTCATTTCCGTTTTCTTTGCAATTTTTTTTGTTCTCAAAACTTTTTCAGTTACTTTTCTTTATTCGTTTTCTCTTCTTGCTGGAACACGAGTCGACAGGTAGCAACCCGTCTGGTCGGATCGAGTGACTCAGAAACGTGTGCCAGCGATGACTATGAAGTGAAATGAACTGCTGAATCCGGTCGTAGTGTCATACTGTTGTCGTCCGATGTTGAAATATTTCACAAGATTCTTTTTTTTCATTCAAGATAAAAGAATTGTCAGCAAAAATGAATAGAGCAGACTTAGTGAACAAGGCCGTTTGGTGGAATTGGAGGAGTAAAATTATATCTTCACTACCAATTTTCTGTTATTCTGAGGGTTCCTTTGTTTTACTTTTCACATATAAGGCAGTAAGAGGATAGCTCTGTTGTCTTCAATTTTAGGCCCGATTTGTTCTGAGAGTTTAGTAGCGTATTCCAGAATTTAAGGAAGATAGAGCAATCTTATAAAAACATTTTTTGTAGTTCGCATTTTCCTGAAAGAAACATTTAATATCAAACTCTCTGTATCTGCCCCAGATTTCGAGATTTCCGCAGGAACTAATCATACCGTGAAATTGATTCATTTCATTTTGCCACTTTGCTCCGGAATTATTTTCTTCTTTTCCTCCTTTTGCTGTCTCAGATCTCCGGACGTCTATTTATTAATTCTGAAACCAAAAACGGACGGAATCTTCCTTGTTTTATACGTTGATGAAATACTTGGAAGATGTCCTGAAAATAAAGGAAATCGTCAAAGTATGCCATCGTTATCACATGAGACTGAATAATTACTGAGGAAATAATTGAACAAAAAAGAGCTGAAACATACACGCTTATCGAGTTATGAATTCGAATTGAGGAGCGTTCATTTTTTTTTTAATAATTTTTTTAATAATATCGGAACAAACGAGAAATATATTTTCACCGCTTCTGCTCCATTAAATCATAAGACCGCTTAAGGTCGTATTTTATTTATGAAATTTTCGGATAATCATTTCGACCTGATCGATTTGAATTCATATGGAAATTAGCTACATATATTTTCGTAACAATGAAAAGTCAATTTTTGTGAATGTATAATTAAATCATTTCAAATAGTAAACAAGGATGAGTTCAAATATCCTATGTTAATGATTTTGGAAATACTTTTCGAAGATATTTCTAAAAAAGGGGTAACAAAGTTTTCGAGTTATTCTTTACCACTTTACTACTGAATTCGCCATGATATCCGTAACGTATTGACCCGGACTAAGCAGGGATGCGAGTGGGGCGCCAGAAAGTTTCCTATTTGCGGGAATCAAATAGCAGTACAATTGTTTTAATAGAGCGGAATATATATTTTTCAATATTCAATAACGAATCTTCATGAGAAAATTGGAATATGGATATTTTCCAGCTTTTATCATTTTCTTCAGATTCCCCTTCACAGTAAAATTTTCAGTCGGCCCTGTTTCAACACTCTCAGGTAGTATATACAGATATGCGCACACAAAAGCCTACCGCTTGAAGAACTCAATACCCTCACACGCAGTGTATACAGATATACACATCCAAGAGTCAATCGCCTTACGATCTGCAAATTTTATATTCTTTCCTCGGGAGCTAAACGGTACAACGCTATTTTTTGTTTGTACGTTGTTCCCCAAATATTGGACTATCGCTGCGATTTTTCTCGATACAATTTCTGTTAAATCGACATAATAACAAACGAAAATGCTTCGAAATTCATCCATTTCCATGCTTTCAAATGGGGAGAATGGGAAACTTTAGACGGAAATGTTTCAATTCGCGGATGGTGAATCGATTTTGGCCAAAGGGAAAAGTTGTTTGAGATTTCTTCATTCATATTTTGAGCCAGATTTGAATAAATTCTTCGTTGAAGTGATTTAACGCTGGTAACACTTCAACTCTGGCACATGAATGTTGTCACAATTGTGATTTGGAAGACAGAGAGGAATATCATACTAGCGCTCGAGCGTAAGAAAAAATATTATTTTCATAGAAAAAAATTTCTCATGATTCAATGGAAATGAATCCATTATCAATATCTTTCTATAAATAACGATAATTCCAACAATTCCATGACGATTGAAGTGTTATTACTCAATGATAATAGAGAAAAAAATCTAAATCATAAAAATAAATTCAATAGTTGAGCTCGATGACACTTGCTTTAAAGTGCAAGCAGAAGTTTCCTGGCGCTGGGCCGAAGGTCATCGTAACATAGCCTGTCTCATTCAAATCCTCTTGGATCTCACTTTACCCAGTTAATTAAATTCAATGAAATCACGAAGTCTGGCGATCGATTTTTCATCTTGCCAAGAGATAAAAAGGAAAAAGCGAAAAACATGAAATTAATAACGTGAATGGGAATATCTCCATCACAATTCGAGTTACCTAATCTCTTCACTCTCATCAGTAGGCATTAAATAATTAATCAATAAAGTCAAATGTAATTACAATTCAGTAACGAGGCGGTAAACTAAGATGCGTCAATTTTGGGTTCCAGTTGGTTTCCTGGGAATATTTGCCAATAGAAGAGAGATAGAGGAATCGTCATAGATCTTTATTGTAGATGTAACTTTTCTGCACAAAAGAGGCCCTCATGAAAATTTCTCCAACGATCTTACTTTTCGAAATATCCTCAAAAAACTAGCGCTGGAGATAAGTGGACTTATCTTCCTTTACCACTTCGCTACTGAATTGAAGCACTCATATTTCCAAATTTTGTCCCTCCAAACCTAATAAATCTATCCGTAGATCAAGTAAACGACAAAATTGGATCGTAACCTCCTTAGTCCCGACGCTCGTGACGTTAATTATTACAAGATTGCGGATTATAGATTTATATCCCCTTAGAAGAACGCTGCGGTTTTATCTCCGTTCTCATTATGAAAAATTTCACAATTTCCTACAGAACCACTAGAGAAAAAAAACTTACGAAAATGAATAAGCGCCAGAGAGGAAGAGAGAAAGAGAATAGGGATAATATAGTGTGAAAATACTTGTAGGAAAAAAAATAAAGCGAACGAAATTGTTAGAGATTTACAGAAAAAGGAACAAAATACAAAACATCTGCATACGTAATCAGGAGTCAGGGTAAAATAATTACGAAGCAGATTTAAAAATAGAATTTCATATTTTCTCTTATTCTTTCACTCTTGACAATTTCATTAAATAATACGAGAGTATGATATTCGAGAATACGGCCACAAAGTTTATACACACAAAAAATATACTCCGTTCATTTGCATGTATTTTATGTAGAGTTTATTTTTCCGGTAGCACGAGAGAAACGAAAAAAAGTGGTGGGTAACAAAGAGAGAGAGAAGCTCTAAGTACTCGCCCGATAGCCCGGTACCCTGACCTACATTAACACACCAGGCCTCTTGGTGTTTTACTCACTGCCTCAACAATAAGACTGGCGGTGTCCACCTTTAACTAGAATTGGAACCAGAGAAACCGTACAGATACACACGGTCGATCGTCGTCTCGACGTTGCCATTACCACTTTGGCATCGCGCCTTATCCAACAGTTCTATTGCCACCCATCACTTACCCTTTCAACCATTTATATTATCCACCTTTTCGTAGTACTGGCCAAATCAAAAATGATGAATGCCACTTGAATTTTCATTTTGTTCTCTGCTTTTTTCGATTTTTATTTTTTGATTTATGATTTCTGATAACTGTGTATAAATTGTTTTCTACCCATATGAAGATGAAATTATTCGCTCAGGTTTTTTACTTGTCTTCGTTAATGCGATTTTCGGATGAATTATTCATAACTTTGATGAGCAAATTGTTTCTTCGTGGAATCGTTCCAAATTTGAATATATCAAATTTTTTATTCGTTCTAGTTATTATTTGGGACTTCCCGTGCAAATTTAGCCTCGTAATTTTCCAATTCATTTGGAATTTATTAGATTATATTTTATTCGGATTTTCTGGTGTTTGCTTCCGAATCGGAGCTCTCTTCTCATCAATACGTCGCAGAGTTTCTGGAATATCAATAATTAGGCTCCCTGATGATTATGGTCTTTCGGGTGAAGAGAATTCGTTAGATATGTTCAGTTTATGCGAACCAGAAAAATTTGAGGATGTAATGGTAATTTTTGAAGTCGTTTCTTTTATGTTTTCCAGAATGTTTCATGGTATTTATTATGGAAGAATGAATGTATGAAAACGACAAAGAATGGAATTTTCATTGCATGAATTGTTATAGTCATCGCAAGAAATAAATGAACAAAAAATTCTTTATATAAAACTTTTTATGGGTTATCATTTTAAATTGAAGAATGAGCATGGAATTATCTATATCATGCACATTTTATTTACATAATTCCTCGGAAATCAGAATGTAATAAATTTCTTTTTGAATTGAAAAGAAGTTTCCAAGTCTCTTATTAAACAGAACTAGAATATCTTCGGGGCAACTTTGTTTCACCTATCACATCTGGGTTCACTTGAAATGGCAATGATTTTTCAATTCAAAAATATCTCGAGTGCACGTCAAACGAATGTTCACGAAATTTTTATCCCAATACAGAAGAGCTTTAAAAAATGTGTGAATAAACTATTTATGTCAGCATTAGAGATTTTCAATCTATCCTGTGAACGATATTATCTCATAATGCCTCAGCGATTAATGATAGAAAAATGCTTGCCAACCACCTTATGCAATCGGAAGTTTTCCTGACTTCCCAATAATGTTCCTTTTAGTCGAAATTTATTCATTGTTTCTTCAGATAGTATATTTCTTCAATAATCCCAACTTTCTCAATTTTTTATCGAACGACGAACCGTAAAATTCTTTCTGCAAAAAAAAAAGGATAAATGATGAAATGCAGTATCGAACATTGTTGAAACACCTACTGGTATCGTGGAACGTTACTTGGCGTCAAAGAGGGATGCTTAAGTGGAAACCGATGCGGTAGTATGGCGACAAAAAGAATAGAAAGGGTAGAACCAAGGGGAGTGGAGTTAGACAACACATGAGGGTGACCGCGCGAGAGAGAGAAACAGGGAGCGGGTGACAAAGAGAGAGAAAGCGAAGGAGAGAGAGAGCGTATGAAAGAGCGCTTCAAGTGAAACATACGTGATAGAGATATAGTTTAATGTTCACAAATGATAAAGAAAGATAGAGACTGAAGAAAAAAGAAAGACGGAAGGGCGTCACGGTATATGGGAGTAGGGCAGTCGCGCGGCTGTTGGAAGCGATCGATGCTGAGTTTGCCGAAGCACTTCGTGATTTTCTTCCCTCCTGGCGTCATTTTCCCTTATCCTTTTCCTTTTTTTCTTCGTCGAACTTTGGACTTTACTACAAATTTATTCTCCTTTTTTGTCTTCTTTCTCCTCCGTTTTTTCTTCCCCTCATTGTCCACCATAGCACAGCCAAGGGCAGCTTTTGTTTACTCTCTCAAAAGAGTGAAGGAGAAAGAAAACATAAAACCCATTAAACATGTTTTTAACTGCTTTGAAGTATCTCCAAACAATTTTGACTATCTCACGTCCACAGTTTGTCGAATACCATGCTTCAAGATATTACCTCATTTGAGGTTGTAGAGAAAAAATGAAGCAAAACATATGTAAATCTGTGCCTTTCATACTAATTACTGATAATTTTGATGCCACAACCAGAAATTTTTATTTGCCAATCGAATTTTTGTTCGCTTTCGTCTATTGTAATTGAATCAACATCAAGTTCAATTAAAAATTCTCACGTTCGGAATCAATGAAATAACGTTTTGTCTGCATGAAATATCATGCATCTGGTTTAAAACTATGGACAACTAATTAGAGAGAAAAAATCCATAATTTAACTAACAATTATTTCTTCCGACTGATGAAGAAATCCAATTACTCAAAAAAATTATTCATCCGTTTGCTGCATAATTAAAGCCGATAGTTCTTAATTAAGATTCATTGAATAGAATCATACCTATATTCCATGTTTATTGGTAGTAAATTTTTGATGATGGTTTAAACCCATTGTATCGGCGATTCGTATACGCTGAATTCAGTGAATTGCAGTCGGAAGTCATCTCGATTTACCAGTATCCTGGAATAGATGGGCTCTCTCCCTCTTCCACACGATCGAACTATGGAAACCGCACACTGGCCACAATTTCAGGTGGTTGAAGTGTGTTCAACGAGACTAAGGCCAGTTAGTGTTAAAACAAGGAGAATGGATAGACACCCCATATTGCCTCTCATGTTTCCTAATGTATATCAAAATATAGATGATATTGTACAGAATAACGTTGCCCCCTTTGTGCACAATACTGATGACACCGACGGAATTCACCAATCCATGACGAGTATGTTTCACTACATGGAGCCAACCCGTTCTGAACTCCTACATGGAGAGAAAGTTATGAGTAATTCTATTAATTCGTTTTGGAAAAATTACTATGCTATTCGTTTATCACTATACAATCGAACTAGGAGTGAGAAAATTAGAATTTAGGCAAAATTTTTGATGAAACAGAATTTTAAAAAGTCTAAAGCACCGCACCGTAAGAATTACTGAAGCGCGAGTCGAAAAATTACCATGCTTAGCAGGATAATTTATCAGATTCGGCGGATGAATCTTCTTTCTAAAAATAATGGAGTTGAAAAGAATAATGAACCGAGAATGATAAAAAAAAACCTTTTTAGAAGAGAACCAGAAAGGAGATACTTCAAACAATAGAGAGAATTTTCTGTAATCGCTTTGAAGTTTTGAACGTCGAGATAAATAATCTGATGGATGTATTGCTGTCACTGTACCTAGAAATGACACTGAGAATTTGATACCAAGCGCAGACAATCAGTTAGTTCAACAGAAAAGTTATGGGAAACGCGAAAAAAACTTTTTTTTAAACTTTATGCACCGATGAAGTATCCGGATGGTGTTGAATCGCGTGATGCATGAATATAGTTACATATACCGTTGGTACGTTCACGCGCATTTTTTCTTTCTTCTTTTTTTATTAGATTAAATTTTCGCCCATGTGACCGTGAAACCTTTCGATCACGAGGTCGCAGAATTTCACTGGCTTCTGTATATGTCCAATTGCTATCCAATTATTTCTTTTCTTTAAAAAGAAATTAATTGTTTTATACAAATTTTGGTAACATGTGATTGTTCCAAATATTTATACGAAAATAACTGTTACGTTAACTAGCCAATGCACAAGCCAACGATAACCATTAATTCAATAAACATGGTTGAGTCCAGAACGGAAAAACCGTGGCGGATTAATGCCCGAACACCTGGAACGGGCATTAACGCGGGAAACGAAGCACTTGGTAACAACGGACGTGTCATTGACTTCAAGCGTTTCGTATATATATGTGTTACCAGGCGAGACTAAAAAGGGATCTTTCAGGTGACTTCAAATGCCCGTTTAAAATTATGAATAATGAACCCAATGTAATACGTCAATTATTTTACGACGAGACTTCGTTTACCATTGTTTTTTTTCTTTCTTCAAACTAAATTTTTATCTGCCCCTCTTTCACAAAAAAATCCCTGGAATAGAGTTTAGTAGACACGTGAGGTATTTTCAGTCTGGCCTAGTTTATCGTTAGACTGCACGCGGTCGATCGAAAGCACGACTCGCACCATGGCGCAGACCAAGTGTGACTAAATTGCACTCACGCACAAGTCATTCTCTTTTTTTCCGTTGTATTTATTTCCTTGTGATGTATCAACATTCAGTATATGACGAAGAATGGCTGAGTGATGTATGATTCATTGCCACTGATTGCTGGCGTCTTTTACGTATACCAGCACTACTACACAGTATTTTACAAGGAAATTTTAATTCTGCCAAAGAGAGTGAGAGAGAAACAGAGGAAGGAGAGAGGAGGTTTGATGGAGAGCTCGGTTATGTGGGCGATACTCGACATTGGCCACTGGCCCGTACAACCCGTGTTGCTATCTTTAATTTTTTCTTTGATGCTTCTGTACTAACACTTGGATCTCACTTGAGACAATACATTCATTGTCCAACAAAACGATGGCTCTTCTACAACTTCATCATTATTATGACTCTTCATTTTTCATATGTGATAATCAAGTCTAATGCAATTTTTCACATCTTGATTTATTTCACTCATTATAATAAAGATCGACAATGAATTTTAGACTTTTTATTCATCCTTCGATTTTCGATAGGTCATAAGTAGAGGATTAGATATTTTCATTCCATTTTTTTAGAGATGAATAAATTATT
This sequence comes from Aleiodes sp. PSUC_FEM 10030003, assembly GCA_018902275.1. Lineage (NCBI taxonomy): Eukaryota > Metazoa > Arthropoda > Insecta > Hymenoptera > Braconidae > Aleiodes > Aleiodes sp. PSUC_FEM 10030003. Next base: position 51,927 of record JABSMS010016519.1, read on the forward strand.
TCAGAGAAATATGTTTTGAATGTGATGAGTACAAGTTGTTGAGAATGTTGATGGGGAACCTTTGCTCTTTTTTTTTCATAATAATATGATGGTGAACTTAACTTATTTTTTGTTATTTTTACAGGGAAGAATCTCTACAATAATGAGCACGTGGCGATTAAAATGGTGAGTCGCTATCATTGTTTATACTTTTGATTGTTGAAGAAAAATCGACCCAGCTGTATCATGTGTACACGAACTGTGTGTCGGGGAAGAGAGAGGGAAAGAGTGATTTAATACGGAAACTCTTACCCAGTAGAAATTGAGCTTTGTTTCTCGATGATTGAGTATAGAACATTTCCTAATACTTTTAATAGAAAAATTATCAAGGTCATGAAGCACACCCCTATACATAACATGTAATTACTCTATAACCCTTTGTCTATGATAACGTCATTTGAATTTCAACGTTTATAGACTCAGTCTAAATCCACTGGGGAAACATCGTGTCTATAGAGTTATAAAATTTGAAAGTATCAAGTGCAGTTTATAGTCTCAGCATTCAAGATTAATCGACGTGGTGACGAAAGTGAGTTCGGAAGAACTGGGATAAAATGGATCCTTCAAGGACAGCATTTTGAGAAAAAAAATTTTCATTGGAACTATTGGAGAGACAGAACAATTTCTGATGGAAATCATATTGAAGAATTATTTTTTTTTCAAAATTTAATTTCTTTACATCAATTTTCCCAATTTTTCGCGTTTTTATATCTCTGGTTCTGATTTTGATAGCATCGTAAGTCCAATCTTAAATTGCAAAAATAGGTTTCGCGATTTTCCGCTATCTCGCCGACAATTGATTTTAAAGAAGAACCTATTGGGAATTGTTTTAGGTGTAAAAATGAATAAAACTGCAGAATTGAGTATATTATATACCGCGGACGGCCCATTACCCAGACGCTTTAAAATTATTGTGGACAATAGAAAAGATTCTTTCATTTCATTGAAACTGATTAACATTCCAATAATTTAATTACGACTGTCCTAGGTAGTAGAACCTGGTAACAGGTTCTCAAGTGTACGTTAACCGCGACCTTAACGGTATACTGATTTGTGATGATTCTAACAGTGAAATCTCCTTAGACTCACTGATTGATTTGGAGGAAAAATTTAGTTCAAGCAGTAAAAAACCTTGAAGAGAATATCCAATTAACTTTGAAGCTCGCGCAGTATTCGTTTCATTATTTATATTGCGTTTGAATTCCGATCAAACAGAGTGCAATTCGGCGAGTTCTGTGGTACTTTCCATGATAAATAGCAGACGAAAAGCTAGTGCGAAGTAATCAGTCGTAATTCCCTAATGCTTCAAAATGCTTGAAATTTATCGACCAGTTTTGAAGCATGAGGAGTATATTGAGCTGGATTCGTTTTTCAATCTGAATTTTAACCCTTGGCGGGATCTTCCTGTCACTGAGCGAATAAATTATTTCATTCCTCTACAATTGGATTAGTTGTAGGGAATAAAAATCCATAAACTCAGTTTAAATTTGAAGCTCCCACATTCTTCTGTACTATCCACTGTTAGATAAATAGGTTAAATCTAAGTTGAACCGTTGTCAATTTAAATTTAACATAGTATTTGAAATTTTCACGACATAAAGAACCATATATGTATTCAGAACTTCAGTTATTGCAAAACGAAAGTTTTTTTTTTTACTAGTATCAATTGAAACCGTTTTCCGGATATTCTGATCAATAATTTGTAGAAAATTCTCTCCAAGTCTATTGATATAGACGCTTAAATTCTATACGGGTCGCTTTTAATTGGACACTAATGACTTAAATCCATTCTTTATTCGTTCATCTTTCATTCAGGTTGCCGTATGACCGGATAGAAATATCGATCAACTAGAATTTAGATAAAAAACGTAATCCAAGCAATCGACTTTTGCACAAGGGACTATCGACTAGGTATCCGAGTGGTGCCATGACTACAAAATGAAGTCCACTTCATTCAATTACACTGTTGATTACAATCGCTGCAATAAATATATTGAATCTAGTAAAGATGATTATATATTCGTCATTTCCTAGAAAACTCCTGGAAAAATTCGTTGTTTACGGGCGAGGGAAATTTTAAAAAAATTCAAACAACTACACGAATGGAATCGCCAATTACCATTCAAATTTTTTGAACTTGAGAAGAAATATATATATTACAGCTTCAAGTTATGGAGTGGAGAAAATTTAAAGACGATTTACGTAGAAAAAATTTATTCAGTATGCAGTCTCTCTTCATCATTTGTTTTTCCATTCTTTTCTTATTCATCTTGACGGAATTTGAAAATGGTTCTGATTGTTTTTCATCTGTCGATAATTTTTGTAATTTCAAAGCTGTGAACTTATGCGAATACAGTCCAAACAAAAAGTACGGATTTAAGGATTTGTTTCACCGTCATAAAATTAAGAGTGTATAGTACATTCACAAAAAACAATTACCTTTTCAATTTTGCAGCGAAATATTAATGATCAAAGAACTTACAAAAATTCGTTTTTTTTCACACCTTTTGCATTATAGACGTCTCTCGTTATGAAAAATGGAAAAATATGAAAAATATTACTCTGATCGTTCTCACGATATGCATCTAAGTCTGTAAATAATTTAGTAGTGAAATGGAAGGAATAAAAGCGAAAATGAAAATTAAGCGCAAATACAACTGCTGAAAAAAAATGCGAAAAAAAATAGAACAAAAACATAAATAAAAATAATGCTCAACAGCAATGCTGAGGTCAAGGAACATTGATAAATTTTATATGATTTTCAACGTCTCCAATTCCCCCTGACTCCATCATTGCTGGTCATTATTTCCTTTTTTTATTTTTTCATGTCAATTTTTCTATCGTTTTTTTTTAATATCACCTGTTTCATTTGGTTAATTTTAATTTTCGCTTTTTTCGACGATAGAAATGTAGGTTTATCTAGCGCTTTCCGAAGAATCATCGATATAATCCAAATTTCTTCGAAAATATGGATATGAATCATTGTACCTGTGCGCCTTTTATTCACTATGTAAATCATCACTGATTCTCACCTCGTATTACAATTTCCATCTCACCACCCTCTAAATTATTATTCATTGATTTTTTTTGCAGGAACCAATGAAGTCAAAGGCGCCACAGCTTCACTTAGAATATAGGTTTTACAAATTATTAGGTACACATGGTGAGTAACATAACAAACATTACTTATTATCCCTCCTTCTCTTTATAGAGAAAAAAGTAATAGAATTTCAATACTTATAAAAATAACTTAATTCTAATTATATTTCATCCGATCTTGATATTAATCGATAAATAATTGGAATTCGGCCTTTTTGGGCACTGCTTCATACTAATAGAGTTATCCAATTCAATTGAATCAGCATTAATATTTCAATTTCAATGTGGAATCATCTTCAGGATCATAAGGTTAAACTTTATACATATGTGGCTTTAAATTGATTTGAAATTCTGAATGACAGTTCTCCTTCTTACGCTCTAAGATTTCTTAATAAAATTGCATCCGGAAGATAATTCTACATTGTAATCGAAAGAATGATGCTGATTGCATTAAGTTGAATAAATTTATTAGTATGAAGCAATGACTAAAGAGGCAGAATTATTTCGGAACTAATTTTATTTTAGTAAAATCGATACTAGTGAATCCTAAGTTCATTGGAATTGGATTTACCACAAAAACATAATATAAAGCAAAGATAAACAGTAACATTCATTTCATGCAATTGCCACTGATTATTAGCCACAACTTAACGGTATTATTATTCAAAATTTAAAAAAAATCTTTATATACGACAATTCATTGGTACAGTCCATAACACGCATATAGAAGGTGTACCGGAGGTGTACTACTTTGGGCCATGCGGAAAGTATAATGCCCTGGTAATGGAACTCCTTGGACCGAGTCTTGAAGACCTATTTGACCTCTGCGGGAGAAAATTCACGCTTAAAACTGTTCTCAACATAGCTACACAGCTCGTAAGTCTGATCTTATGCCAAGACAACATTTGACATGTCACTTGTATTTTTTTTACCTTTTTTTTCTTCTACAATTTTCCAAAGAGTTATAAATAATTTCAGTAGTGAAGTCGTTAAATGAAATGAGTCAACTTGACTTTAACGTCAGTTTTTATGGAATATCTCAAAATGTGGAGGATGAATTTTTGTAATGAACTTTTTTTTCACTGACGAAATAAGTAGGGGAAGGTGGGGTAAAATGGACACTCGAATTGAACAGTTCGAGATAGAGATTTTCTGATGATTCCGTTGGAAAGCTGAGGAAATTTTAGTAAAAATACATGTGTCAGAATTTATTTTTTTTATTTCTTTGGAAATTCGAGTTTTCGGTCAAGACTTGAATGGCCCTTCAGAAGAGAATGGAGAAAATTCACTTTTTTGGGAATATCTCCGGTTCTATTGGCCATACCGCAAAAACTCAAAAATCCGCAGAAAAGTGAGCTCATTTACCATTGATTTACGTAGTTCTTATTTTTTTTAATCGATTTTTCAATTTTTTATAGGTCATTTTGTGAAAATCAGTTTTCGCTCTATATCTACTTGAAAAATCGATAAAAAAATTTG
>JABSMS010016530.1:0-12065 GCA_018902275.1 Aleiodes sp. PSUC_FEM 10030003
TATCAAAAAAATTAATTTTTACACATGTTTTCCACTTGAAATTTCCTCAGCTCTCCGATGGAACGATCAAAATAAACCTATCTTTGATATTTCCCTCGATTTCTTGCAATTTTCATGATATTTAACATCAAAACTAGGGTGTGTACATTTTACCCCACCTTCCCCTAAATAATATAAAAGACTTCATATAATAATTATAGAGTTATATAGATAACTCAAGAGGGTTACTACTTACTAAATTGAAAAAAAATTAAATCCATTTTCCTATTAACATATTTTTTATCATTTCTTTCTACAGTATGGACCACGATACGAATGGAGCGAGAAGGCCCAGGGTTTGGTATTGGCATCATATTTTGTTGGACCCGTGTTGGCAAGTGTACCTGCTGGTATCGCCGCTGAGAAATTTGGAGGGGCGCGGGTTGTTGCGTAAGAATTTATTTTGACCAAATTCATTTCCCAAACTGAAAATTATGTCTGATTTAATTTGTAAACATTCGTTGCATTATTTTGCTCATCGATTTATTAATATTGAATTTTTTTAATAGATGGGCAACGTTGATCCCCGCGATCCTGAATTTATTGACACCATTAGCAGCGAGTGTTCACTGGGGCGTAGTAATAGCTCTACGTTTTCTCATGGGATTCACCGGAGTAAGTTAATCATTAAATTTTCTTCATATTTTCAACGTAAGTGAGGGAAATTAATTGTCTAGATTAACAAGTGCATGGAATCGCACGTACGGGCATCAATATCATTGACTTAACTGACCTATCAATCTATACTATGACGTGATACGCACTCGTATGATAACTATCCGTGTTTTCTTTGTTCCTTTAGTGCGCTGTGTATCCAGCACTACACGCAATGATTGCCAGATGGGTTCCACCTGAGGAGAAGGGAATATTTGTGTGGACAATGCAAGGTAAAATAGAAGAAAAACCTCGAAAAATTCAGTAGTGAAGAGGTAAAACAGGATGAGTCGATTTTTTTCGCCGAGATTCTTTTCCAAATATCAGGGAAACTAATGGAGATACGCCCTTTTTGCCCTAATGCTTTTTTGTAGAGAATTTAAAGAGCTAGAAAAGAGGCTTAGGGCAAAAAGGACGTATCTCCATTAATTCCCGAGATATTTCAGAAAAACCATTGAAAAAAACGCCTTATCCTGTTTTACCTCTTTACTACTGAATTATTTTTTCTCATAATTGTGTTTATCCCATAATTGGTTCTACTATTGAGAAAATGCACTGGGCTCCGTTACCCCTCAAAACTAATTCATCTTAATTTAGTACGATTCTTCCTACAATGATTCATCTTCACAAATGGAAACAACCTAATCTACATTAATCCTTCTATTAATAATTTCTGGTATCATCTGCTATTGATAAAATGTAATAGCAAGTATTATTCACTGAAGTAATTAATATCATCACCCTAGAGTCAAAAGGGCCTAAGTGCCATTTTTTCTTGTTGAATAATAAAAGGGCGTAAGTTAGTATTCTTATGAAGAAATCAGTGTAAATTCAATTTTCGTGCTTTTTTAAAAAATGGCACCTACGCCCTTTTAACTCTGGGGCGACGATATGATCGCATTGTCATACAGATAATACTAACTGGGTTGTATGCAAGAGTGCTGGAAAAGATGAAACACACTTACCTTCTGTTCATCACTTCCTACATACATAAAAGAAACAAGAATCTCTTTCAAATTCGAGAGCCTCTTTTTGTCAATTTATATTCATGCATTTTTTCACTCCGTCCATTTCACGATTTTAGGAATACGTACTGTTTGAATATTTTGTCATTAGGACGCTTCCACATGTAACGGAATTTTCTCCGTCTCCCTCAAATTTCTCGACATCCTAAAAAAAAACCCTGAAAAAACTCATCAATTCTAAAAATTCTATTCTTAAAGGTGGACCCTTCGGCACTTTCGTCACGCTGAGTCTCTGCGGAGCAGTGATAGCTGCATTCGGTTGGAAAGCATCTTTCTACACAACCAGTGGCTTGATTCTCATCTTCTACGTTCTCTGGATCTGGCTGGCCTACGACACTCCCGACAGTCATCCAACAATAACCCAGCAAGAGAAGGACTACATCAAGACAAAAATTGGCTCAAGCGTAAGCAAACAGAAGGTCAGTCTCCCTTTGAGGCACATGATAACATCACCACCCTTCCTCGCGCTTCTCTACGCTCACTTCGCCAACATGTGGGGCATTTACTTCATCTCCACCAATGGACCGAAGTACAGTCTCGAAGTTCTAGGCTTCAACATGAAGTCAGGCGGATTTTTAACTGGATTACCCTACATTGCACGGTTGTTCGCGGGCGTTATGTTCGCTGCGGTCGGTGATTGGATCCGGCGCAAGGGATTTATTCGTCTCGTTTGGATGAGAAAGCTCTTCATGATTTTCTCGCACGCTGGACCCGGTTTCGCTCTCTTAATCACAACTTACGTTGAATGCGACAAGAATGTTGCGATCGGCATGATAATTCTGGCACTGGCCTTGAACGGCGCTGCTTGTCAAACGAATCTTCAGAATCATCAGGACCTTGCACCGAATTATGCTGGATCGCTCTACGGAATTATGAACACAATCGGCAGTTTCCCGGGTTTCATCATTCCACCGATTGTTGGATTATTGATACAGGACCAAAACGGCATTATGGAATGGCGCATTATGTTCTGGATTTCAGCAGTTGTGTTCTTCTCAGCTACTTTTATATTCTGGATATTCGGATCGGCTAGTATACAAAGATGGAACGACTTGAATGCCGTTAATGATGGCATGAATGGATCAAAAGCTGGTAAATCGAGGAAAGGCAATGTACCGCAGAGTGAAACTGAAGATGAAAATGAAAAACTTTGATGATTTGAATAAATTTGTTTTGCCATGTTTTAGGAATGATTTTGTAGCATTGTTAGTGATTTTAGATTGACGGATGAGATTTCAGAAAAAATTTGGTAAAGCTCAAGAAATGTTTATTCATTTTTTTTTCAAATTTTCATTCAAGATGCTCATTTGACGAATCTCGATGTAAACAAAATTGTGTCAATCTAATTAAATTATTGAAAATCAATTGAACTAATTAATGGTACAAAATGAATTATTGTGAAGTAGAAAAAAATTGATATTTTACTCAAAACTTTTTGGTAGTGAGAAGATAAAACGAAGAATATCTCGGAATCGAATGGAGATACGAAAATTTTCATGAAACCTTTTTTTTAGGTCGCTTCACAAAAAAGGTTACAAAAATTTCGCGCTGTCGCTTCGATTCCGAGATATTTAAAAACAATCGTTTTAAATTCAACTGCTGAACTGTTCTTAGAAATTTCTGAAAATGTATAAATGTCAATATTTAGAAAAAAATTTATTGATGTGAAGAAATAAGTGTTGGTAAATCTAATAGTTCGTGACATGAAAAATCGATATTTTGAAGAAAGTTAACGAAACAAAAGGGAAATCCTCAATAATAACCACGATGATATAAGTTTGAACTCTCTACAACGCCTACTTATTTTTTTATGTATTTATAATAAAATTGTACAACATATCTGTCGACTGATGTTTTTCATGATCTTACTGATCGACTGATATGTTTTGAGAAAACATAAATAAATTCATTTTTCTGTAAGACTTCATGCCAAATAATCGTCTGCTCAACGACATTACATAATTTTTTTTTCCAATGTATTAATTTTTTTTACTGTTAGGCAGCATCACAAAAATAATGTCATCGTTATCACGAGTTTTTTCATAGAACTGACATTTGCATTTAATTGTGATGAAAAATGATTAATTTAGAATTAATAATAAATTATTAATTAATTCTAGTGACAAAATGGAATGAAAAACGAAATATATTTTATCGTAAAGTAGATGAAAATGTGAAATTTTTCAAAAATCAATTATTTTTGTGATGCTCGTTGATTCATGTAAAAACTACGGTAAATAAAAATAATCATTTAACAATTGTTCACTCAACGTTTCGATTTAATTTGCATTTGTACTGAGAGTATTTTTAATTTATCACGTAATTGATTGTTTAATTCACAGATGCATTCGTCACTGCCTGGCATTTTATTATTCGTGCAAATGTGAATTTGACGATTATTTTTTGATGTTTTTGGTGATATCTCTGGTGTCATGTACTTTGGATCCTCGATTATGCTTGAAAGGCCGGGACAAGTGTCGCGATTACAGAATGTACTCTTTAATATTTGTAATGCTTCTATTGTAGTTTTCGGAAGAGGAATCTGGGACTTTGAGGATCTGCAGACTGTTTGAGACGGTTTCGTTGAAGTTGTGGATTTACTGTCTCTACTGGGAGATTTGGAGAGCCAGGCATCTGCCAGGGCTGTGTTTACTACATGAGACCAACCGCTGACTGAACCTAGAGGGAAAATCGAAATTAAAATGAAAATTTTAAGGATTTTGAGCGATTTTGAAAAAATAGTGAAAAATTGATAGAACCGAATGGATCATGTTTATATCGTCGCCGTAGAATCAAAAGGGCATAAATGCCATTTTTCTTGGTGGATAACAAAAGGGCGTGAGTATTTTTATGAAAAAATGAACGTAGATTCAATTTTTGTAGATCTTTGAAAAATGGCATTTACGCCCTTTTGACTCTAGGGCGACGATATGATGAGGTGTTAACGGAGAAAATTGATGGAGCAAATTATATGTAGTTAAATGGGAAATTTATCAAAATTTGTTACGTCTCTGTCAAAAATAATGTCAAGATTCTGAATTTTTTTGAGCAAATAGAGTAATTTTAAATACGATTTTCAATGAAAATTTTATAATTATTAGGAGAACCCTCTCTTTAATGAATAAATGTTCGCTTCAGTAGATTGATAGGATCTTCTAATAATTATGGATTTTTCATCCAAGATTGTGTTTAGGATTAATCTGTAAACTCAAAAAATCTTAGAATTTTTCGTGCCATTTTTTATGAAGATATTATGAATTTTATAAGATGTAACGTCATTACTGAAAATTACCTGCGAGTTTACGTTTCCCTCGCACAGTTGCTTCCTCAAACTCGTAGAAACTCGAAGACCGACTCGTGCTTCTACTATCAACAGACACTTCTGTCTGAACAGAGAGTTCTTTGGGCTCAGGAAGACACGGCCTCTTCATATTTTCCGTGGCTTCCGCCGGATCCATCACCACGTAACAAGGTTTATAAGTCAACAGAATATCCTGTGTTCGCAGAATCTTGGTATCCTTCGGAGGATGATCATTGTCTGAAGAACACCAGTGGCATTGCGACTGCGTTGGACAAACAGAGCAGACAACGCCCTTGTTCTCCTGGAATTTACGAAGCTGAGGAACTCCAGCTAAACCAGTTTGTGTCGATGCGTCCTCGACTTCTCGCTTCTTCGGCATTGCAGCAGATAGTTTCAATTTCCTCAGCGCGAATACTTGATCAATCGGTGGACCTGTTCAATCAAAAATATCATCATCTATCTCTTAAGTTCTGCGGAACGAATCAAGTTCGTAGAAACATTTAGAATATAATGGAGACGTGAATATTTTTTGTGACGAGGAATTATTCATTTCGAAATCCGGTGACACAGTAATTATTCATTTCACGTGATTTCAGAAAGATTTCGATGATTTCCTGCAATAATCAATTTCATGGGATTGCATGGGATTTTTTGATTTTGCGATTTCAAACAATTTCAAGTGATTTTAAATTCTCGATTTCATCTATTTAGTAGAAGATGGGAGAATGGAGAAGGGGGAATATGGATGGAACTTGAGATAAAATACAAAAAAGTTGGAAAAATTAATTCTTCTTTTGCGTATTCGAATCTCATGAGCTGCTGATCTCATGATTCCATCAGATTTCGCCAATTGCAAGTGATTTCAATTGAAGTCACCTGAAATCGGTTAAATCCTAGGATTCTACTGATTTCATTTGATTTCTACCGATTTCAGTCCTGAATGACACAGTGATTCCACAAATGAAAGGCCCCTCGTTCTGTACAGATCTTCTCTTTCCAAAGATTCATAAAAATATCTGCACCTTCATGGACTCACCTGAAGAGCTCTTTCGTATATAATCCAACTTATCGCCAATGACACTCGTTCTATTAAACACTTTATCAACAACGAACTCCGCGACATTCTTCGCATCCGCTGAAACATTCGCTAAAACTTTATCCAGAACATCATCGACAATCGGCGAAACAGCTGCAGATGATTCTCCGGGATCAGACGGTATTGCGTTTCTCAATCTCTTCAGCAAATCGTCGTCCTTCGCGTCGAATGGTCGACCGGAAGCGATGGTTTGAATGGCTTCGTTCCTCAACGGTGCGCGGATGAATTCACTGCATTTCCCGATAATTTCATCGACGATCTCGTCGATTATGATTCTGCGATAGACGCCATTTTCCATTGCGTCTTCTACTAAACTCCCCGCAAACTCTTTGACGCGGAGATAATCGTTGAGGAGCTTCGAGGACGATTCTTTCGCGTCGAGAGACATATTCGTTTGCGTGTTGGAATCAATCATGAATCTTCTCAGATAGTAATTGTATTTTATGGTTGTTTCTGTTGCGATGATCGTGGTGCGGATGGGAGCATCGGGTCGTGGATCAGCTATCCAGTTCGTTCGGCTGATAAGAAAATTCAAAACATCAGAAACTTCTATCTCTGTTAGTTGATCATCCGTCGCGTTCACTATCAATTCGGGATCGTTTTGTTCTTCGTCGGTGATTTTTTGGTGAAGACCTTTCAGAATCTCGTTTACTGGGAGATCCTCCATAACTGTGACGATCGTTTGTACTAACTGACTTTTTTTGAACTTTGGGAGGGACTTCTCGTTGACGACATCTGAAAAAAATTATTCAGTAGCGAAGTTGTTGAGGAAGATGAGATGATTGAGCGATTATTTTCCAAAAAAAATTTGAAACGCAACAAAATTGTGTGGTTTTCGTTATGAATGCATAAAGTATCACTTTTTTGCAGCAGTGACAAACCGTTATTTCTTAATACTTGCACGTTCTCTTTTTACGTGGTTGTAAGGCGTGAGTGAAGACTGGTTTTACGCACTTGTGCCAAAAAGTACTTCTTTACGCACGCTTCACAGGTCTCAACAAATGAAATTCATGCATATTACAAAATAATACATGCACAACAGACTACTAATTTTTAAGGAGTGGCGAATAGTATCTTTCGTGATACCTGCATGTGAAAAGTTATTTTCCGCATCATTGTAAGGCGTGTGTAAAAGAATACTTTTTAAACATGTACGTAAAGAATACTTTTACGCACCATTACTTTATGCTTGCGTAGTACAAAGTCCCAACTCTCGATTCTCCCTACTAAAAAAATTCTTTACACACTAATGCGAGAAAGAACTACTACGCACTAGTGTGCAAAATGCTACTTTCTGTACGTTTCATAAACATGAAAAAACAAACTTTCCGCGGAAGTATTATAAAACGAATTTTCCTGTGAATATCTATTCGAAGGAGTTATTTTGCTCTACTTAAAAGGCCTGAATGAAAAATTCGCTGTTTATATTTGAAAAGACCAGATTTATTCATAAATAACTCCAAAAAAAGGCAACTCATCTAGTTTTACTATCAAATATTAAATGAACGAGAATTTAAAAAAAAATTAGGATGAGAACTCACTGAGAAAATCCATCGGTGATTGCCTAGTTTGTCGTGGATAATTTTTTCCGATAAAAAGTGTTTGACTCGCTTCCTCCTTGTAAGTAATTGTATACCGAACTCGTGGAATTCCTCCCATGTAAGTTTGGCATTCTGTCTCATGATATTCGGCTCTCTCAAGCTCGTGCGGATCTATGAAATCGCGTGTTATATTCACGAGGGACTCTCTGTATGCAATATCTTCAGTGTCAAGATTGAATTGTGTTTCTTTTGGTCCTGAGATGATTGCAGTATCGTTGACTTCACGGAGGTAACCATCTTCGGCTGGTGTAATTGTGAATAATGTTTGCGCCCAGGAGTCATCTTCCATTTGTGATTATTCATTAATCATTTGAAAGAAATTTGGAAAGAGAGAGGTTAAAATGAGAAAAGAGGCCGAATTTCTATTTTTGGACGTTGAACGTCATTTTTTTTGTTTTAATCAAATCGGAAGCGAACGCGACCAAGTGGATTTTTTGGGTATAAAGGATTGTGGGGTAAAATGGATATTCGAATTAAACGAATTGAGATGACTAAATGATTTCATCCTAGAGACGAAGAAACTCTTCATAGAATAAATAAGTTAAAGGCTTTAGGATTCTATTCAAAATTCAACGGTTTTGACATTTAAATATTTGAATATTTCGTACTCTCGTATCCTTTCATCAAACGTTATAGGATTATCCCTGGTAGTTTTCAATGTGCTGAAGATTATCCTGCGAGTTTGAATACAGAAATCGTGAATATACGTGAAGTTATGAATTTTCGAGAATACCGTAAGTCACGAAGTCACCATTTTTTCTTTCTACAGGACATAGATATTTAAATATCGGAACCGTTGAAACGGATAAAAAAAGAAAGAAAATCCAAATAAACCTGTATTCGTAGACGGATCCTGCAGATTTGCATTTCTTAATCGAATTTGCCAATTATTTACAAAGCTATTTCCGTTTCAATGGGGGGATTGAAACTTTAATTTCGTATGGGAATCAAAAGGGCGTAAGTGCCATTTTTCAAAAATCTACAAACATTGAATCTACATTCATTTTTTCATAAAAATACTCACTTACGCCATTTTATCATTCAACAAAAAAAATGGTACTTACACCCTTTTGGTTCTAGGGCGACGATATAAAAACCTGGGAAAAGTTTTCATTCGCACGGTTCCGACACCCCTCAAATCATTTCTCTACGAAAAAAATTTTTGTTTACTCTTCGTTGTTCTATTCTCAATTTATTGGCCACGTACAATCGCTAGAATTCAAATTTTAACAATTAAACAATTAATTATTCAACTGGATTATCGTTGTCTCATTGAATTTCTCCCTCAGGTATCTTCCGTATTCACAAGATCGGTCACCAGGAATCGGCATTCTGCAGCGGCCAACTTGATCAGGGCACTGTCCCTTCGGACATCGTCGAATTGGAAAACGAATGATATTTTGTGTACGCTGCTCCTCGTGTAACTGAACTGCGTTCTTTGAAAAATAATAGAAAAATCAATTTTGCCATTAATATTTTTTTTTTATTGAATTCATTGATTCTGTTGAATACAATAGAATTTATTTCTTTGATGCTACATATTCTATGTTTTACATCTATTCCTGCCAAATCTCCGGTCTCGCACAATTTTCCTTATTGATATCGTCGCCCTAGAGTGAAAAGGGCGTAGGTGCCATTTTAAAAAAATCTACGAAAATTGAATCTACATTCATTTTTTCACGTGAATACCAACTTATGCCCTTTTATTATTCAGCATGAAAAAATGGCACTTACGCCCTTCTGATTCAATCATTACATCCAATCATTATTCACTTATTCTTATGCCAATTATCCATATGAATATTCACATTTCCCTTTTTCCCCTTCTTGACTAAACCTTTTCATAAATATAAATATTTTGCTAACTCTCATGTTTTTTATTCGTTGTTATTATTATTATTATTCTTAACTCTTTGAAGTCTTCACGCCATTTCATTTTACTTTGTGCTGCTTTTTGTTTTAAACCCTCTTATTTGCGGCTTCTTTCAGAACTTTTTCTATTTTGTCGAGCTTGTTACTTAACTTTTTGCCATTAATGATTTTTTTGTTTAAGTGTGAATATGTCGAAACATGGGAGAGATAGAAAACTGTAAAAAAATATCATCTTTGATATAATCAAAAAAATAAGCCATCAACTATTTAACTACCTCAATTAATTCTCTTCCACGACTCCACAGTTATTCTCGTATTCACCAAATATAACGAAAAAAATTAATTATACGTTTTTACTTACATCAAAAGTGTCTTCTTCGCCATTTTGGTCCATAGTCAATGGAATTTTCCTGCCAACGCACGTTAATACACAAAAACAAATAAAGTAAACGAAAATAACGATTTTCATGATTTTACACATTATCATAATCGGAAGAAATTCACTTAATTCTTCCAGTTTTTTATTGCACTCGGAGATGAATGAGTGAATACTGAATGAGATGCATGAATAATCTGAAGCGGAAGTCTCTCATTCGAAGGCCGTGCAGTATTATCGCGTGAACTGGAAAATTATTCATTTGCATAAATTGCTGATTCATCAAATTGTATTTATTCGAGATAATCAGCGAAAAAATTACAGAATTATCGGTTCAATTACACAGAGACCCATTATGATTATAATAAATTGAAATTCATCGTGTTAATTATCAATAACGAATTGATGACAATTCGATTACTTCGATTTCCTGCAAATAATATAAGTTCGATGATACCCTTTGGGACACGGTTCATCCAATGAAAATATTGGAATTTCGAATAGATCTATTTCGAACGAAACTATTGATGATACTTGGATTACCTTAATCTTTTTTTTACGAGAAAATCTGGGCCACAGAAAAAGTCTTCACGCAAATTATTTTATCCCTAAGATTCCAAAATATTTGATAAAAATTCAAGACAAAGCGAAATTGATGAAAAAATTCATAATTAATCATAGAAATCTTTCTGAAATATCTCAAAAGCTACGGAAGATAGAAAAAGTTTTGTGAAAACATTTCCGGTAAATGAGAATCAGAGTTTACACAAAGGATTTCAACGAAAATTGAAGAAGAACAAAATTGAATTAATTTTGTTTGGTTTTTACTTTACGATTGATTTTTTTCTACAATAAATTAAATTCCCCTCTGTACTCCGACTTACTCCACCTTTTTTTGTCCTGAATTGTCTCCATTAGATGGAGAAATACTCTGGCTTGTGCACATTAACGTGAGAAATGCACACGCGAAATAAATGAACAAGAAATCTTTACTCGAATTATTCATCGCGAAAATCGTTATTCTCAAACGCTCCGTGAAATCGAAAAGGGTAGTCTTTAAATCACAAGTTAGACTGAGTTGAGACAAGAAGTAAGAAATAGTTGTACCCCGACAGTTCTAGGAGAACTGGCATCAATTTATTCTCGAGAAAAACCTGATGAAGCATTTCCTCGATGAGAATACCTGCGATCTTGATTTGAAAAATCGATTCGAATACTGTATAAAAAATGCAATCCATTTCAACGAGAACATTACTGACAGAGTATAATGGATCATGCACGTGGCCTTGAACGTCATTACTCTTGAGAATGTTGCAATGTTACAAAGTTTATTTCAAATAAAATCACCATATCTCCACAGAAAAACCTTAAAAAAATGCAAAAAACAGGAAATTTAACCGAAAAGATCGGGAATTAATTCCTCATAAAATAATAAATCACAAATTCTGGGACTGATTCGTTTAATTAAGATATTTTCTTTTTGTACAGAAAAAAAACAATAATAATAATGAACATAAATTCATTGCAAATCACCATCATATATTAGCATTTGATGCATCGTGCCTATTACTACCATAATATGTTTGATAACTTTCTAACTTCTATTTCAATTTTTTTTTCTTCGTTATCATCATTACTATAGGTTCATGTAATGTTATAATTAATTAACTGTAAAATCAGTGTTTTACATTGTTTTATGTTTGTTATTTCTTATTTTCTTCATCTTCTTATCGTTCGGGAATTGTACATGAACGAGGGAGGGAATTTGTTTTTTCTCTGTAATTTGTATTAATTAATTAATTTATGCTCATTGATACCTCATCAATGCACCAATACTCACGCACGTCTATTCAAAAATGCGCAACTGGTGAAACGTTTATAATCAATAATTCCTTAATATTTAATCAATAATCAATAATTATAATTTTTAATCTAAATTTTTCTTTTTTTCTTCTTTTATATGTATAATATATAATTTTTTGTTGTTTTCATGTGTTTCTTTAATTATTTCTTTATCATTTATGTAATTTACCACAAATTGTTTATCAATATATTACAGTACTGATTATGTATATATTATAGACCTATAAATCTATAGAAT
>JABSMS010016541.1:0-12061 GCA_018902275.1 Aleiodes sp. PSUC_FEM 10030003
ATTTAGTCTCTTGACGCGGAGAATAATCAAACCAATTTTTTAACAATGATTCTCAACTCGTCCGGATACGTTAGAACTCATTACTGAAGGAGAGAAAAACCGCCATGACTCAGGAGATCGAAACATATAATTATTGATGAAATAGTTAGCAAATTACATGAACAATCAATGATCTATCATAATGAAACTGGACAGAAATTTGTAATTATGTAATTAATAATCCAGAACAAAATTGAATGGCTTCAGCAGGGGGCTGATGGAGGGTCGAGTGAATTTTGGTCGGAATGAAGGATGAGAGTAATGAATGCCACGGGTGTGTATCGGAAATACTACTGCAGGGCTGTCACCGGAACGAGGGTGAGAGTTACCGTACAGCTATAGCACAATTGTACTGCAGAAAGTGGGTGCTCTCTCACTGGGATAGCCAGTGAGTGTGGATAGAGGGTTGTTGCATTATTTATGGCTACCATCGATCATCGTAGTGCTCACTTATGGGTCTAACCCCACTAATCGCCATATGACAACCGTGGTATTTATTTTAAAATCTAAGTAGCATCAACATGCTATATGACATTAATTATAATTGTTTCATTGGGGACGACATAAACAGCTTGTGCTCATTTTATATGAACCAATGAGGGAATTTTAAGAAAACAAAAAAAAAACAAGGAAAAAGCAAAAGTTTCATCTTTGATTTTTAATCTGATGAATTTTAATGGGTAGATTACAGGACATCAGGTGATGAAGGGGTGTAAGTCACGTGCCATTGACCTCTGAATATGATGCTCGCGCGGCAAAACCATTATCTTCAACAGCGCGCAAATCTTGCGCGCGCAGAGGAAGAGGCGATTATGATTTATGAATACACGTGAATGGCCGTTATACACCGTCCAGAGAGACCGTAAATTAGATTTAACTTAAACACAGGGAAATTTTCATCGGCGAACTTTCATAAATTACAACGCGTGTGTGCTGAGATGTGCGTATATATGCGCAAAAGGCCGTAGACACGGTTTTACAGAGGATTTATTACATATTCGAGAAACGCACCAAAGAAGATAGAAGATGGTGTAGAGAAAAGAATATCAGAAATCATGAAATGCCTTGGATATCTTCCTTAATTTTTTCCTTTGATACGTATAATGCTGTAATGGCAAAATATCATAGATTATAATATCAAACCGGAAAATTCTTCACTGAATTATCTAGCAGTTTCAATTGACTCTAGTTTTGAGAATCCATTTATTGCAAATCATTTTGCGTATTATTTACGAAGAAATTCTGCTTGTACGTAGTATCGAATATTCCTCCCCGTAAAATATATCGGATTGAAAAAACTTAATGGAGCATAAGTATTTTCCAAAACAGAAGATATGCTTATCTGCGTTATTTGTTAAAGCATATGAATTCTGAAAAACCAATAACTACGTTATGATATTTTCCCTGCAATAGACTATTACAGTACTGCTTTGACTAACAGCATCAAATATTCAATTTTTTATCTGAAAAATAGTCCAAGGATTTACACTGTTCTTTTGATCCCCTTGGAAATGTTGCAGAGGAACTGCCTAGTAGTAGTATTCTAACCTCCCGTGTTTCTGCATCTTGTATTTTACGAAAGCGAGGAATCGAAAATGCCTGTTTAAGATATCAAAGAGACACGAAGAGACTTTAGCTCTGACTTTTGGCATCAGAATCAGACTCTATGATCAAGTATCCGACTATAGTGCTCGAAAATAGAATGAAAAAAACGCGAAGCAGGACGAAGTATAAAAGTTTAAGAAGAAGAAGAAGAAGAAGAAGAAGATGGTGTTGGGATAATAGAGTTTCCTTGAGTCCCTCCTGACTAAAGGGATGATTCTTTCTAATTTGCTCTTCTCTCTCCCCTTTGGCTTGGTCCCCCCCCCCCTCTTCCCTTTAGGATCTAGAAGAGTCAAAGTATAATATAAGAGTGGGAAAAGGTCGACATCGACCTCCTCCATTACTTTTCTAATGATAGCGTCGTCAACTGTACGAGGCAGAGGCCACGACAAAGCTAGGTAATGAGAGCAGAAGTAAATCATCGTCCATTGTGGGGTAATCCAACGTGTATTGTCTGGCCCATGGTACGCGTCATGTATTATGTTATTGGTATGGGGCTCATCTCTCTTTCTGTATCTCTCATTCCCCCTTCTCCTTACACTCACCTCCCCATTCCCTGTGTTTTCCCTCTGCTTTTATTTCTTTTATTACTCTTCATCAGACGTCTCGCCTGATTCGCATCTACTGTTGCATTCTATGTATTTTTTTAGCTAGCAGGGAGTTATGATTTCAATCATCCCATTCTCTTCTCACCTGTTTTCTCACGTTCCATATAATTTTCTACTCCTCTACTCACTACCGTTTCTTTTCTTTTTATACATTATTTTTTCATCCTCTTCAGGATTAACTCATAGATACTTTAATGTTTTCTCTCCATGTCTCAATAAAGTTATGAAAAAAATCATTATGCGAAAATCGGAGAAAATATAATTAACTGTTGGCTCGTAAATTCCCTTTAAATGAAAAATGAACAAATAAACTTGTTATAGCTATTGAAAGTTTTTCATGTTCTTTTCATTTAACTATTTGTGTGGATAACGAACAACTTATATGATGTAACGATCCTGTGTTTCATCCTTTCTGTGGGCTTCAAGAGTACCATAGATATGAAAATAGAGAATGCCAAGGCAACTTGGAATAAATACCGTTATAGGTAAACCATCTCGGTCAAACTATACAACACTATTTCCAAGTCCGAGTGGAGATCCTTATGATATTGTCTTCTTAAAAGCCACCATGTTGGCTTATAGCGCAGTTTTCTATGTCTCTAACTCTTGATCTCTTGATGAGAAAGTAAGATAACAAAACTTTCATAGGTTTTATCTTGATTTAAAAATTCAACCCAATGACTATTCCGTATCTCTATTTTAAAAATAAATTTGCATAAGTATTACTAAGAATGAAAATGTATGCAAAAAAAATTGAATACTTTATAACAGATTGCAATAAAAGGCGTGAGAGGAGTGAATCTTTTCCATGGTGAATGAGTGAAAAAAAGTAATAATAAAAAATTAAGATGTATCGGAGATGGATAAGATGAGCAAAAGACTGTTGGGATTTTGATCAGGTAAAAATTTTAAAGAATATATTATTTTGCTCTATACGAATTTATTGAAGAATATAAAGATAATGGAAAAGTGGATATCTGTTGGGCTTTTGACCTCATAACTAACGGCACACGCTCGTTTTCCAGAAATTCTGTACGTATAGCAAGTAGAAAACATGGAAGGCAATCGACTCTTCTTCTTTATGTAACGATGGGTGAATTCAAATGCATATATGCAAATGCCTTTGTGTATGTGTGTGTGTGCACCGGATCTCGCGCCCCCGTTTTATAATAACATTGAGGACATGTATATGCATCACCTTTTCCACTTTATCCAATAAGATTCTTAGCATCTTGAACATTTACTTTGTATTCCTTTTAACGAGCCAACGATATTATACCAGAAGAGATCCTGACCTCGTAAACAGTAGTCGATGGTAGTGGGCACACTGGTTTTTCATGACAACTCGGACCTAGAGAATTGGCAACTGAGAATCCTTGTTTCCTGAAGGAGTCAGGTAATCGACTCACCTTCTTTATGATTCAGATGCTCGTGTTCATTGGAATCTCTTGGTATTGCTTATAGTGTAGAATGCCTCTGGTTTTATTGTCGGGGTTATCGATGACATCATTCCTTTGATGTTTCCCTTAGAATGTTTAAAAAAAAGGACAATTTCTCTAAAATTTTATTTACATCTACATGAATACTCTCTTAATCACACAAGATGATGCCAAATTCATAAACTCCGAAACTGAATACGTTCATAGATAAAAATTAATTGCTTAGAACAGTATACCTTGAATTATTGCTAGAACAAGTCATTGCTCACTTGAGGGATAGTGGAAGATTACTTGTGTTACTCAAGAAATACATCTCTTACTGAAAGTTATTCCTGCAACGATCAAAAATTCTTGCCCTGATCTATTCACTGAATCAATGCAAATATGCCATGGGAAATTTTGCCATGCAAAGGTGTCGCAGAGAATTTTTTCAGAGTCAGAACTGTCGTTTCCATCATATCACATGCCTCTGAGTATGAAGCACAATCAATGGGTCTTTCGAATGAAGTTAAGAGAGTTTGATCGAGTACCTAAAAGCTTTCTCAGGTAAATTCACAGAATCCAATGAACTGCTGCCTCTCGCAATACTCTCCTACACCACTGTCTACAAATATTAACCAGTTGCCAAATAGAAACTTTTTTGCTATAAAAGTGGTTCTTCATGGTTGATTCTTTAAACATCTTTAATCGAACGAAAATCGAAAAGAATTACCGTAGAATCAATATAAAATTGAAATTACTGGAGTTAATTATGATGAGCTCAGAAGGATATAAAACTGTTTGCGGGGATAGTTTTAGGCAAACGGCCAGAATACAAGAAGAAGGTATATGTATAGATAGCGTGTGCTAGTGGTCACTGGAACCAGTGCTACTCTTCACCTCTCTTCATCTCGATCATTTCATCATCTGTCCTCCTCCAACTTACTCTCTCTTTGGGGCGTTCGCGTAACGTGGGCTAAACTACACAACCTCCGGGTGAGTATAAGTCGGGCTATTATCGGGGCTATACGCTGAGAGCCCTCTCCGCTTTCATCCGCTAATGGGCAGCTCTCCGCCCGTCTGCTCCTTTACTGCGTCATTAATACAAGTTGCACATGTCGAGGAGTTGGTGCGCTACAATAATTTACATGAATGGAATTGAAAATTTTCCTACTCTCCGTTGGTGTATGTTATATAGGTAGTGGTTTTTTTTTAAGAAAAAAAAAGACACTTGCACCTTTCCGAACCCACCCACTCCTCTCTCTTGGGTTCTTCCTCTTTCTTACTCTCTCTCTCTCGCTCTCTTTCCCTTCGTAAGTGCATAACCCACTGGCATATGGAAAAAATATCCTTCGTGCATTTTCTGTCAGTAATTACATGAAAGATGGTATAAACCATCATGAAAAAAGAGGAGTCGACCACTTTCCACTTGCTCTTGATCCTCACCCTATTTGCTCTCTGTTGCCTTCCCATGTATACCTTTATGCATTCGTTAAATTCCTTTTTTCTTCAAAGAACTGGAAAAAACTCTTCCCCTGGCTTTTAAATTTTCTTTCACATTACTGCACATGAAAATATCATTAATAGGGCCGTAGGGACCTGTCATCCGGAGACCTCGGTGAAGTTACTAATTAAAACGAAGAAGATACCTGTTAGTACATTCCTTTATGTTAGTGGTTGACCACATTATCACAAAATGGATGTTAGAAGAATGTGTTTTTCGATATTATCAATTACGCCAAATGAATATCCATCGATGACAAAGATTCTTTTAACATTAATTTGAAACCAAACGGTCAACAGGAAATGCCGAACGCTTTAGAATATAGAAAGAAGCAATTTCCCATCATGAGCCATGGTACTAGATTTTTTTTGAGGACACAGTTTATGACTTTAATCGTTAATCATCACAATCCGTAGAGAATTTTTCGATTTTCAATTGCAATGTCCGAATAGCTACAGCTATACCTATATAAGCGCTTGTGAATGCACCAGGTATGACTACAAGCGCATAGCCGAGGACATCCAGGAAGGAGGCCTCTCTCGCCTATCGTTGACCCCGTGCACTTTATTATGCGCGGTGTCGTGAGTTAGCGCAAATAATGTCGTCGTAAACCACTCACCCCCCGTTTCACGCCTACGCTTACCCGCAGAGTCCAGATAGAATGAAAAAGAGAAACTTATCTGTTCCTTTTTGTTTCGAATTTTTCACTACTCTTCAATTTTTCACACTCTCACCAGTATAATTCAGTTGATTTAAGTTATGTCACGGGAGTAGAACGATTAACGACACAAGGTGTAAAATCATTTTGGATAAATTCGATTTGAACGTTCTCGACCCAAGAGACCCAAGCATCCCTCGATCATCAACACTATAAACCTGCACTTACGTTAAATCTGAGCTCTCCCACAGTGAGAAACTCAAATGGATAGGAAAAGATGAAATGAAAAGTGAAGATATGATCCAACCGTTACGAAATAGAAATTACGTCGTGGATAATTTTCGGATTATTACTATCCTGAAGGCGATAACCATGAAGAGTTATATTAATGTATTTGCCTCTAAATTTCAAATAACGTATAAAATCCGAGAGTCTGATTCACAGAATGCATCCATTACTTTTCTACCTTTGCGTGTACGTGTCCGGTGGAATTATTATTTTTTCCACTCAAACTTTTATTTCATTTTGACTTGAACCACTAATTAATAGTATATACACTCTACGATATTTCGCAATTCGTAGCATACATCCTTCGTCTATTTTACTTTTTCTCACAGGGGTCTCCTTTATATATCAAAACGTTATGATGACCAACTGGACCAGTAATTTATTATGCTTTCAAACTCTTTTTTAACTGGACTCGAGTCCAGAAAAAAAATTATTCCTTTTCGGGGTATTTACCTCGTACGCTTAACGGATTAATTTCCTTTTTTTCGTTATTCCTTTTCCATTTTTTTTTCCACTTCATGTTGCATATTCAGCGTCCTTAAGTCCTTCCTAGTTGAAAGTTAAGAAAAAAAATAAAAGTGAGCAAGAGAGAGAGGGAGAGAGAAAAAAGAGAACGAAATCGCAGAGGGAGGGGAACTTGGACGGAGAATTTTCATTAGGAAATGGATGAAACAGTAGAGAGATACACAAGGATTGGAAAGGAAAAGAGAGGAAGGAGAGAGCCACAGAATAAAAGAGAGGGAGAAAGAGAAAGAGTGAAGCGAGTGGTTGAGAGGCCAGTGTAGGGCGGTTTCGTTTGCGGAATCGCGAGGTAGGGTGGCCGCGTATTTCCCCGCGCGAGAGCCATACCATCCTTTGAAGCCTCTTCCTACCGATAACTCACCACTGATAATCCATTAGGATCCGTCTACTTAGAGTATAACATCTATTTGAATGCAAATCAATAGTAAATGGAAGGGGGAAAAACGGACGGTGGCCAGTAATTGGTCCGGCTTTATTGGTGCTTCCTCAGTGTCTCAAAGAGCATCTCGTTTGGTCATCTCTCTACCGGCGGCCTCTCTCATGGCTTTTCTGCTGTCGCCAACCTCCAGTTCCTATTCTATCTCCTCTTTTCCCTTCACTTTATCTCTTACTCTTCTCTGCATATAAACGTAAGTGTACTCCATCTCTCTCGCTCCTATTTCTTCCCCGTTTCCTCCTCTTGCATCCTCTTTAGAAGACCTTGGTAATGACGCAGACGATAGCCGGTAACCATCTTCTTAACCAATTTTCTTTCGTACTTGTCTTTTCAGTATTTTCTTTGAATATTGAGCAATTAGTTGTATGAGTATATACGGCTAAGCTTGCTATTGGCTTTTTTGCAATTGACTTTCAAGTCCCTCGAATCTTAGGAGCACTTGATTGCTTGAGAGAACTAATAGGTTTGCAAATGAGTCTGCGAGCTCTCCCATACAATTTGTCATTTTTTAAAGCAGACCAAATTTTGTACATCTAATGTTCTTTACTCCTTTAAGAGGGGAGGTTAATTCGGCAAAAAAGGCCCACTTTCAAGAATTTATGTAAGCGCTACAGGTGATGTTGGTTTCGATGAATCGTTTTACCATGGGTGAGAAAAGGAAAAAGGCATTTATTAGTATTAACAGATAATGGAAAAGAGACCGAGACTTACAAACTTATACACTCTCATATATATTTATGTGGCCATTCGCTAATGGGTTGTAAAGTTGAAGCGACAGAGATTTATAGGTTGCCAGTCGAAAATGTATGAGAGTCAACAATAGCTTGATACAATAGACGCTGGATGGAATATAACCCACAACAAATGAGAATGCTCAAGCAGTACCAACGCAAAGAAACAGAGTGAATATAGTTGAGTGTGTGTGGCGAGTCACGCGGATTTCCAATGGGCGAGTTTCTTTCTACGCCCGAAGACCCCATGATTAACGACCCGACGCACTTGACTTCCGATCCAAGTCGCTTCAACATTCGCCTTCAGCGCGCTACACCGATTTATTTATGTTATTTTTTTAACTATTTTTTCGACCCTCTTCACGCCCTTATACACACTGACTTTCACATCATTTATTTATTGGCTTTTTTCTCTTCTTGAATTTGATTTATTATAATTTTCTTATAAGGGGAGTAATCGGAAAAGGAGTAATCGTTATTCTATTTGTTTTTGCCAATTTTTGACCTCTCATTTTCTACATCGATCTAACAGAAGTGATATCACGATTTTGATAGCTGCAAAACTTCACGCATATCCAGCGTCACGCGCCCAATATATGTTGTTATGCTGGGAAAAAAAATAATTAAAAAACCGGAAAAAGTAGAAAGTGTGTTGCCGCTTTACAAATCCCGAACTGAATTTGATGTTCGATTTATTTCAATTATTAATATCTCATGAAGGAAAGTATATACACCTTCTTCCGCCTTAGATACATAATCTAATTAACGGTTCCTCTCTTTTTGCGACCACTTGCGAGAAAGTCGATCCTGAATTAACTACACATGAGCCTTAGCAATGACACGTGGGCCGATTTTGCCTAATTTTTGAATTACCAAATTTTAAATTTTTCTCATCAAAAAAAATCTATGATTACCTGGAACTGACTGGTGTTACCTCTATGCGGGAAACCCATTTGAGGGGCGAGCTTCGAAATGAAAGAAAATCAGACGACTTGCTCTAGAATCTACAAGAAATATCATTCAGTTTTAGATAATCGGACTTTTACATAATATCAGTGTGATGTTTAACTTGAGTCGTAAAATCAATTTTCATAGTTTAATATTGCTTTGAATGTTATTGAAGTGTTTGCGTCCAACTTCTGCAATATTTGGCTTTGTGCAAATCTCGTGCAACTATGAATTTAAATTTTCTTAATTTAATCACCAAAAATATTTTTGAATCAAGAAAAACTTATGCAGTTAAGACTTGCTCTTGGATTATTCATAAGATAATTACAGTTGGCTAATGAATGTACATACGATGCGACCGGAATGTTAAATGTCTGATCATTTTGATATAGATAGACGGAAAAATGTCTATTACAATCTTTGGAATGAGCAAGGAAAGAGGGAATTGCTGTTAATTCATAAATCGTCTCGAACAATTTTGATAACACCAAGACTTCACACAGAGGAACATAATGACCGAGTGTAATTTCAAAGAAGTTGCACATCTCATAGCAGTCAGTAATACCGCTGCTGTACACTTCACCGAGAATTTCCAATGCAACATTTATAATGAAACGACAAATTAATACTATTTAATAAAGATTACAATTTGCAGTTCAGATATTAAAATTATTATTAATGAAAATTGAACTTTTCTCGAAAAACGTATAAAACTTTATATTAGAATAGTAATTTAACTAATATAGAAGAGAGGAAGATGGAGAGGAGACGTTATGTTATAAAATAATATTAACGGTAGTCCATCGACCGGTTTCTCTCCATAGAAGTTTGAAGACACAAAACGCATATGTGCCTCGATACCAAAACCAATAAACATCTCGACGTTATTATACTCGGACAGCTTCAACGGCATAATAACTGCGCGCGTTTGCTCGCCACATAACCAAGCGTTCTGAAGTGGTCGCCTCTTGTGTGTGCGTACGAGTGAAAGTTTGACTTGACTCTTTTTTCTCCTTTTACATGTCTTTTTTTTAAGTTTTTTCCTCTTCTTATTTTACTTCTTTTTCATTTTCGTTCACCTGGCTGATTGTCTTAATACTACCAGGAACTTGTGAGTACAAAACCCAGAGACATGCGTCAACAACTTTTCCCACTTTATATTGCAATAACAACTTATACTAATTTCTCTTTTTGTAGATTAATAGTTAATGAGTGAATAAGACATTTTCAAAATTGATGACAGGTAATTGAAATAAGATTTTAATTTCGAAGGAGAGAAACACATAAATACGCATTCACACATTCTTCTGAATTTAGCTCCAAAAGGGCAAAAAAATTCTGTACTAAATTACACCTGGAGATCCAACGTAAAACGAAAATGAGGTGGCGTTTAAAGTCGTTTTCAAGTTTGAACAAGACAAATCACGAGAGGAGTCAACGACTCTTGCACCACGTATGATTATACGTTTCAGAGCTATCTTTGTAATGATATGTCAATAATATTATCACAGATTCTGCAGCAACTGTATAATTCATAATTCAAGAAGAAAAAAATTATAAAAGTTGGATGATTCGTTACAAGTTAAAAATATTTAAATACAGCAATAAAATGTAAATAACATTAAAGGTAGTTTTACGTTCGTCATCAAATTCATACTTCCGCATTTTGAGAATGATTCAGAGATGCAAATGATCTTGTTGCACTTTTGAAAAACAGGACTCATTAAAATGTTATTACGGATATTTAGAAGAAATGCAGTATGAAACGCTCAGTAGTTTGATTTTAAAACCTTGAATTTTTAAAATCTCTGGCTGTTTACTTGGTCGCACGAACGGCGTGTTGCCTTGTTTAAGACGGCCGAACAAGCGGCCAAAAGAAGAGAATCCTACAAACCTTTTTCCTCTCTCTTCTTCACATGTATATGCATCACAAGGAGTTGCTGAACGAGAGGTCTGGCGCCAAGTAGATGTCGCCACAAACTCCACGCCGTATCATCCACCTACCGTTCCCCTCCTAACAAGTACATAATCCTCTCGCTCACTCTTCCACCTTTGCCCATCTTTCCTATACCAAG
The DNA here is from genome assembly GCA_018902275.1 of Aleiodes sp. PSUC_FEM 10030003. Lineage (NCBI taxonomy): Eukaryota > Metazoa > Arthropoda > Insecta > Hymenoptera > Braconidae > Aleiodes > Aleiodes sp. PSUC_FEM 10030003. The sequence continues at coordinate 10,830 of JABSMS010016541.1, forward strand.
AGACCAATCGACGTGCCTTAGATTCCACTTGGCTAATTAACTCAATGTTATGCTAAATCTTCTCTAAATTTAACTACTGCTGCACCGTCCCATTAGGATACCCCACCTTTTAATTGCTTTTAACCAACTAAATCGAACGGTATTGACTCGTGCATCCGTTTTCTCTATTTTTCTTCGAATACGAAATATTTCAAAAGGAATTGAATAGAAAAAAAAAAACAAAGAAAGAGTGAAAAAAATTGAATCACTCAGAAGAACTTTTCAAAGAACCACACCGCAACGAGTTGTGAATTTAAGTATTTGGCGTGCCTGTGAATTTTTTTAATTGATCGAACATACGCAGTAATGTCTTACTTAAGCTCATCCATCTGAATTACTAATTACCGGCGTTGTATCATGTTCTTACCGATCGATTATGGAAGAGAATTCACTCGAGGCCATACTCGTACATCGTCTTACTCTCTGTTGCCAATCTAGTTAATCATTTATTTATTCATTTTTATAAAAAAAATAACTCCTTTTGCATCTGCATAAAGTTTGTGCGAACCTTATAAAACTAGCAATAGAGACATTTTCTTAATTTTTTTCCTCCTTTTAACGACTTTTTCAAATTGCAATGTTAAGTATTGAAGAATTCAAGCAGTAATGTGCAATTATTCATGGTAAAACAAGTTTCTACGTCAAATGTATCTTAATGCAGAAAGTGAGTATCGATTAATGGGATATCTGGCAAAATTGGTAGAAGTAAAAGCACCGCGTAATAGAGAAGCGTGCACAAATACATTTTCTTATAAAACGTGCCCGTGAAACTCTCGTACGATGCAACCGCGTGACTAATGTTGCGTTTGCACCCGTGAGGAACGCATTAATCTTACCAGTAGCATCACATGCAATACTATGAGATCAGTATGGATATCAACAGACTCTATCATTTTCATTGTGATGGAAAAGAAATGGATTTAGAAACTCAGGCTCAAGAGAGATTGGAGAATAACGTTATAAAGTAATTTTGAAGGATGATCCGTCGGCTATGCAGAAATTCCGTAATTAGAAAAAAAAACTCAATAATTGACGGTATAACGATATGTTACGAGTGGATTAGATGCAGAATGACGATATCTTAGATTTAAGCCCAACCTCAAGTCGATAAGTTGAATAGAAAAAAAGTTATGGCCGAAAAACCAATTTTTATGTGAAAATTGACGGTTTTTGCCTTCGATTTGAGGGTAAAA
>JABSMS010016552.1:0-12061 GCA_018902275.1 Aleiodes sp. PSUC_FEM 10030003
TTAAATCTGTAAATTTCAAAAATTTATAACTTTCAAAGTTGGCAGTAATTTTTTTTTATAATTATAGAAATTTACGTCAAATTTTTATCAATTTCTCTGTAGATTAGAAAAACCGACGTGATGTGTCTTTCTTAAAGAAGCTATAAATGGAATAAAATATAATAAATGAATCGAATTATATTTACGCATCCATCGATTCTCGATGACTCAATTTCAAGAATTTTCAAGAAACTCCAATGCAAAGAATCATAAAATCGAAAAGAAATCCGATCAAATTGGAGTGAATGAATTTTTGTTGATCTAGTTTCGTCACACTGAATTTCCAAAGTTTTGAGCTTTCAACTAATCTGACTCCATCTATGTATCCTGTTAGAAACAGTAGTGAGGTGAATTTCGATTGGTTGAATTTCATTTGATACAGGATAGTTTCTGCTTGGTATATCTGATTCGTCGTACGAGGAATACATGAAACTAACATCCCTCGAGACATTTGACATTCTCTTCAAACTACTACCGTAACACACAAATCCGTTTGTTTTGAGTGTTCTCTTGCTTTATGTGCCTGTCCATTCTGAAGAAACAAATGGTTCGACAGACACATCCTAGTTACGTGATGCATGCAAATGTTTGGACTCTGGGAACAATAGAGTGGATATTGATCTGACAGACAACTTCGACAGGTAAGCTCGTAGATAATTGAAAAAGTAATGGGGTAAAAATGAAAATGTTAATGAATTTAAACCAAAATTAATTTAATGGGGAAACAGAATTTTTTTGTTCAATTTTGGTTTCCTTTTGATTTCATGAAAAATCTTTGGTCAAAATTAATTCGAAAAACTAAAATCTGAAGGTCAGTGGTGATGAATTAACAGGACAGAACATGAGATTCGAAAGTATGGGAACTTCCAATAGCGCCATTGGTAAAATATAAATTCCACTTAGGCATTCCGGATTGTTTTTCAATTACAATCAAATAAGAAGAAAAAAAAATGAATTTGAGCTTTAATATTTCACAAATATTGAAGCTTGTAGAGCATTGCAAAATTTTCCACTTTTCGGGCAAATCTATCCACAATTTTGTAGGAATTTCCCGCCGTCCTTTTTACGCCAATTAACTCTGTAATAAATGAAATATGAGCTCTCATTAGAACCGGAGATATTCCCGAGCAATTAATATTTTCGAAAAATGTTAAGGGCATCTCTGAGAAAAAAGATAATAACAAAAAATTACATAATTTCCATCGGGAATTCCCCGGAGTTTTCAATGGTGACATTAAAAAAGAGCCCCGCCTTTATTCACTTTCGCGGTATTCTATTATTCCTGAAAATAATGATGTATTCATATAAAAATTCATGAATTCAATTAAATGTTTTCTCCTCCATCCACGAGCCATAAAAAATAAATACAATGGATTCAGAATAAATAGAGAAAACCCGGGAACCTTCACCCTTGGGAACCCAATAACTTCCTCACAATTCGTAATTGAAAGAGGAGAAAAAAAACAATCAATTGGCCTTGCTTATTGACACAGGCATCAAAAGCCTTTGAGTGTCAGGAAATCAGAGTGAAAATTAATAAAAAAAGTAGAGTCATTGACCCGCAATGAAAACCCGAGGCTCTCAAACACACGTAGGAAAAAATTAATATAAACTGTTGTTTCATCATATTTTTTTTTTTAATGTTTTATCATAGTTAGAGTAAAAAGGGAGTAAGTGCCATTTTTTCTTTCCGTGTACAGACATACCCACACACATACATTCCAACATTTTTTTCTGGGTATGATTTCTTGGTTCCATGTAATGATCCAACCACGACAAAATAACAACGTCGAAAAATCAACGACAAAATAACTAAAAAAAAAACTACCGCTGAAATAACAAAAAAAATAACTAGCTACAATGTAACTAAAACAGAAACAACTCACGACAAAAGAATTAGAAAAAAAAAACTTATTTAAAATAATGTTCTCAAAATTAAAGAATTAAGAATTTTTGCAATTATTTTGTCGTGAATAATTTAATTTCTAGATATTTATTAATGAATTATTTTTTTTGGAGATATTTTGTCGATTGATATTTAATCGTTAATAGATTATTACCTGCTACCGATTTCTCGATGTTTCAAATAATTTTAAGTCATTTCCAATAAAAAAAAATCGGGGAATCGAAAAAAATCACGCAAACAAAATTTTTATTTGGAAGCAAAAATTATTAATCAAGTGCATATAACTCGGTAAAAGTAGTTATGATACTCCTCGATTCTCCGCAGTTCTGCCTCATCTCTTTTCCCCTCGGTTCGTGTACTCCCTTTTCATTTGAAAGCACTCACTGGGTCAATCCCAGGGATATACCAGGTGGATTATTCTCGTCGGCACGGTCAATCTCTCCATCTCTCTCTCTCTCTCTTTCGCGCTCCTCTGTCTCCCACAGAAACATGAAACCACCGCATTTGACATTTTACTTGTCATATTCCGGTGTCTCTGTACAATTTCAGGTGAAATTTAACTTGTATTTTATGCTTTGTGTATTCTATTCAGTACATAATTTAAACTTGCCATTTGAATTCAAAACTTTGTATTTATCTCGGTCTAATTCACTTCGAATCATTCAAATGAATTTTCAATTATTCTAGCAGATAACTTCAGAAATTAATCTAGATGAATTTACGAATTATTAGGTAGTGAATTTGTCATTTGATATTTTTTCGTAGATAATTTTTTTCTCTACGAAAAAAGTTTCTCCATAAATTATTAAGTCCATTCATTTTGAAGATATTCACGAAAAAATTGATATTTGCGAGGCTTTTTTTGGATTAAAAAAAAATCCGCAAAAAACCTCTCTTGAGAAATTACGATAAAACTTCTTTTATCGAAATTATTTGCAATGTGAAATCATTCTGAAATAAAATGTGAAAGAATTTAAAATGAGTTTCTTTTGATTCAACCTTGATTTTTTTCATTTCTCTGAAACAATACTTTTAAATTGGAAAATTGAAGAAAAAATACAACCGAAAGGAATTTCTCCCACGAGTATTTTTAAGCGCCAAACGTCACTAGGTCAATTCGTGGGTGTTAGTAGTAAGTACCGTGCACTGTCAGACAGGCAACAGGTATCAGTCTGACTGCAGTTGAATGTTTTTTTCCCCGAGTTTTAATTTTAATGACACATTGAAAATGAACAGAAAATTATGAAATAATTTTTCTCCTATAGTTTCATCTTTAATTCGAGATTCTGTAGATAGAGTGGAGAAAAAAAATGAAGTGATAAAAAAAATGTATAAAATTCCTTCGCCATTGTGTTAGTATGATCTCTGCGTGGGACGCGATGGAAGGAGCTACTCCAACCATTATAGACAATCCCAGTAAGCCCATGATCTCCTTTTCACCCCCTTGAAACCTTTCCCAAGGACAAACTTAAATTTTTTCTTTTACATTTTATCTGATTTTTTGCAAAAAAAAAAATAGAATCGAAGGTTGAATTCACTCCGAATTTTTCTTGTTGCAGAAATATTAAATTCAATAATGAAAATTCATTCAACGATATTGAATTCTTTTCAACACGAATCTCCAATGGAAATTCATAAAAATTATGAAAAAAAATTGTCATTCTCAATTTTTTCTTTCTTTCTTTTATAAACTTTTTTTATTCCCCAATAAAAAAGAGCAATAAATAATTCAACTTCTCTCATTTCTGTAAATAATGTTTCTTTTTATTGGGTGAAAAAAAAAGAATACAGAAGAAATGGTATAAATTTTTTGTACAAAAAATTTTATTCCACTTGAGTCGTGAATTTATTTCTGCAGTAATATTCTACATTGCTCCCTGTTGCTTGTCCATTTCTTCCCCTCTCTCATTCCACTTTCTATCTTCTATCTCAACAGTTCGGGAAGGGGCGCAGGGGGAGGGGGCGGAAAGAGAAAGAACTAAAAAGGAGAAAAGGGGATTTTAACGGTTGAAGACTGCTGCGAAAATTTAAAGGCGATGGTTTGATATCTGATGCCTAAGTTTTTTTTTCTTTTCTCTTGGAAAATTCCTGAGCTCAGATTTTAGTAATTTATGTCATCTCACATTCTTTATTCTCATGCATAACTAAGTGCAAAATATTTCAAGGAGTTCCTCAGCTACTTCTGAATGGATAATAGACCCTCAGTGAAATATTCTGATTTTTTTTCGATTTTTTTTCTTTCTTTCTTGCTTGAATATTGCTCGAGGTCATTTGTGGCTTGCAAGATAACTCGGCGGAACTTTTTTTCAATACAATCATCTGTTTCTCTAATTATGTATTACTTTCTCATTTTATTTATCTCTTCAATTCAATTGAATCCGAGGATAATGATGATGATCATTATCTTTATTACCCTTTGAAAATTTTTGAGATGCAGTCATTATTTTAATTGGATGTTTTTGATGAAAAAAAAAGACAATTATTTTCTACTCATTAATGGATCGATTTTTTCAGAAATATTTCGAACAATTTCACCTGGTACATTTATTCCTCATTTTTTCATTACTTTTGATTCATTTAATTTTGAAAAAATCCATCTCCGTGAATGAAATAATGTAAGCCACGATCTAGAGAATGGGAATCATGCAAATGGAAAAAGCATTTTGTGTTCACGGACATAAAAAAATATCTCTGCTCTTTGTGTGTTTCAACCATTTTTCTTTTGTTTTGTGAATGAAGAAAAATAAAATTCAACCTTCAATAAGATAGAAGTTTCCTGGTAATATTTGAAAATTGAGAAACAATTTTTTCCTACCAAAATGACAAAGAGAATGAGAGAATTATCCTATCTTTCAGTTTTAATAACTTCAATAGTCAAGATATGAAATTTTTTCCGTCACAAATTCCCTTGTGTTTGAAATAAAAACGGAATATTTTTCAGCATATCCTTTGTTTCGATATTTCCCATTTTCTCTTTCTCTCTCTTTCATTCTCTCAGGATTAAAAAGAGAAACTTTTACACACCCAGGAGGACAAAAAAAGTTAACTCGGCAAACAAAAGATAAACCGTGAAAAACATTTGCGTTTCAAAAATAAATGAAATTTTCCCAAAGAATATTCTAATTGTACATGTTAATTTATGAAACAAATGTTGAAAAATGTTTTTAAAAATTCCCTCAATTCTTTCCAATTAAAAAAGTGACAAGTCCTGCGTCGTGGCATAAACTAAATAAAACATTTCTGTCTAATAAATTATTAATAATAATTTCGCTGTACCACCTGCGCCTTTTTTTCGTCCAAAGAACAAAGAAAAAACCCGTAAGAGTGAAAAAGTCGAACGCGTTAGTAGTTAGGGTAGAGCTCAGGAAAGACAGGGAGGAAGAAGAAAAGGAGACGGTGAGGAAGGAAGGAAACACGAGAGAACGACTAGGACGAATAGTGGGGGAAAAGTATTCTTGGCGCATGCGCAGACGATAAACGTAGTAGTAGGGATACCCTCCCCGGTTTCTACTACAGGGCACCGGCCAGAGCTAGCTCGTCTGTTTCTCTGCGTCGCGCGGGCTTTTTTTTTAATTTTTGTTCTTTTTTTATATATATAACCACACTCTCACGTATTCCTTCACTACTGCCATTTAACCCCGGGGAACTACACAACACACACAGGCCACTTGCCTTTTCGGGGTGTATGATAACTGTACAGCGTGCATAACCACTAATTCGTGGGCGTTGTAAACAATCAAACGGATTAATCGGATTCGTGTGAAAATTCTCATTCAATTTATCAAATTACTATCAGCGTACATTCGAGAGAATTAAAATTTTTGAAATTTTTGCGGCTTTTATTTTTTTTCAGTTTCGTTTTATAAATATTTTTGTCAATGAGAAACAAACTGTGACGGGATTTCCTGATTGCTGCGAGGGTGGTTAGAAGACTGTTGCGCTTTTTTTTGGAATTTGGGAGAGAGGTGAGTTTTTATTGTTGAATATTAAGCTATTTGGTGCATTTATTTTCGAAGTAAATTTATGACTTAAGCAATTTTGAAAAATTCATTGGGGTAAATGTTGAAATGGGGTTTTTGCGGTTTTTGAAAATCAAATTGGTGAATTTTTGAATCGGCAATGTTTGAAAATTAGATTACAATCTTCTAGTTCTTAGTACTAGAGATAAAATTGCCAAGGAAAATGAATTGGAGACTTCTTGAGTTGCGGAAAAAGTTTAAACTCAATTTTTCGAAAGTCTTAAGACTACAGGGACATTCAATTATACGTAATTGAATCGAAAGTACTGGTTACGGTCTCCAATTGGACGAAAACTTATCCGCGCTACGTAATTGATGACTTTTTTCTTCAGAAAAAAATATTAAATTTTTTGGTCATATTTGAAATTTTTCTTCAAAAGAATTCATTGAAAATTGCGGAAAATTTCAATGAGAAATGCTCTAAAAAAATCAATTCCTGCTCGATATTTCTAGAAATTATTAATTAATTTATTTGATCAATAATTCATTAATTTTTCGATCCCTCAAAAATTTACATCAAAACATTGAAAATTCCGAAGATCTATGAATTTCTGAAAAATTCAAAAAAAAATGTTTGTTACATGGAAAAAAATCGTGATTTTTCCCCACTATAGATTCGAAAATATTTTATGAAAATTGATCTAGAGAAAATTCGCTCTAAGTCAATCATAAAAATTCAATTTCTCCACACAAGAATTTTCTCTCGATTATGATCGATGACCTAAAATTAGAATGAATTCTGCATAATCAAAAATTTCAACGATATCAAACTCTCAAACTCTATGAATACATATGAGTTGTAATTTTTGGCGGAAACTACAGGGTTTTATTAACAGCAAGGATGATGATGGGGTTGTTAGCCCACAATGCAGTGAAACTTTCGAGCTCTATATTATTACTACAATTGGATGCATTCAATCTCAAACTCTGTTATTTACAAAGTTCTATTCAACAGCGTGTTCCTTGGTAATGGCCACTTCTATAACTGTTTTTTTTATTCATTTTCTTTTTTTTTGATTACTGTTCCACCCGAGATTCTCACTGGATTATTCCGAAGATTTTGCAGGATCTGCGCTGAATTCATTTTGTCTGCGTTATTACTCTCGCATAATAGCTTTTCTTCCTCTCTCAGTTCAGTGACTCTGGAATATCTTGAGGATGTTGAACGATTATTTTCATAATATGATGAAGAAAATTAATAAATAAAATGACGTGATTCAATGTGAAATCGGTAAAAATTGATCGTTTCTCCGTTAAAAGCCGTGGAAAAATTCTGAAGTTTTTTGAATATAGGGGATCATGGGGTAAAATGGACGCGGGGGAAATAGACAGTTACAGAGAATGAAAAAAATTGAATTTTGTGATTTTTTGGGAAAAAAATTATTTGCTCTGAAATCTGAGCCTTGATTTTTTGGAAAATATTGTTTTTCGGGGGATAACTTCGATTCTATTCATCGTACCAAGTTGGGGTTGTGCTCAAATGAAAGCTGAGATCTTTTCCCATAGATTTCGCTCGTCGCGAAGTAATTTTTGAGGATTTTTAATATAGTTACTGGGAAAAAACTGGTTCACAGAAAAAAAAGCCCATAACTTCATTAAAAAACGTCAAAAATTATTTTGTGACGAGCGACATCCATGAGAAATGACCTCAGCTCTCATTCAAGCACAACTCCAACTCGTTACGATGAATAAAACCGAAGGGATCCGAAAAAAGCGAAATTTCGAAAAAAATTCAAGGCCTTTAGATTTTATATTGAAAAAATTAATTTAAAAAAAATGGAAAAATCCAGATTACTTCCGTAAAAATGCAGTTAGAGGGCTTTTTTCAAAATTCTCAGCTTGAAGATCTGCTCAAACGTACTTATGGGATTTTTTCCAAGTCTTCCCAGGCCAGAGAAAAATTATACAACACGGAAAACATTATTATTATTATTTTTTCCGTGTATCATGTCGGCGAGGTACACTTTTCAGCAGAAAACCAGCAGGTGTCAAGATTTATGGCTCCATTTAGCTGAAAAAAATTGGTATACCCCCCCCCCCTTCCTAAGAGTCTTCCCCACGAAAGGAAAAAAATTCTATCAATCATTTCTCCCCCAAACGATTCTACATTTCTCTACTTTCTCAAGAAATTGCACCTGAAATTTTCAAATTTTCTCGCAAATTATTCTCCACTCCAGCATAAACCAAAGTAAATGAAAATCAATCTTCTTTGTTCTTCGTTCCGATTTTCAAAAGTAAGTCTCAGATTTTAATAGGTTTTCTTTTTCTGTATAATACGATCGCCAAAGTGCTGTAGTTGGTTCATTTATTGGGTATTAAAGGGTATACAAAGTGGAGACCGAGAATACCTCGAGCCAGCCACAGTGGTGAAACACAAGGGTTCGTTTTACTGTAACCGAAGGTACATACGTGCACGAGAGCCATCATGGTTAGATAGTTTCATACCTATCGACGCACGAACTAGCTCCCCTCTCCTGATATAATGCGATAAGGATACTACGTATACCTCCGTACACACGCCATGTTATTCTAGGGAAATGACGCAAGATCCTTTCTCATTTCCCTTTTATCCATTTTAATGCCTGAAAGTGGATGCTGAAATTGTTAAAGGCAACATTTACCTACCAAATGAGATTATTCTGCGAATATCTCCGAAACCGTTGGGCTTAGCGCAATCGATGAAGAGACTTTTTTTGTGGAAAATTTAATCATCTACAAAAAAGGTCTCTTGCAGAATCCATGTAATTCCAACCGTTCACGAGCTATTGTCGAAGAAAGAAAGAATGAAAAAAAGAACATTCGTCTTTTTGATTTCACGTGATTTCGATCTAACGCAGTACTATTATCATTACATCAGCAACAACCAATCCCCTACTGAACTTTCTCATCCATCAGATCCCTAATTTAATATCATGAACGGAAAGAAAAAAGAATAATATAGGTCACATGGCAAATAAAAAGAACTCAGAAGACCCGGGGAAAGTGAAAATGAGAGTCAAGCAAAGATAGAAATTGCTTCAGGGCAGGTATTTGATGGCTGAGGGTAAGATGATGGGGATAATAAAAAGAGGAGGGATGAAGATCGAGTTCGACACTTCGTTCTTTTTTTCTTTTCTTCGGGTGCTGCTTTTCGGGTCAATGTAAGGAGGTAGAATTCACGTAATCGCGCGAGTTTCTATCATTCTTCTTTCCTCGGAATCCACGAAAAGCTTGATAGTACCGCTGGGATTTAGTACTTACCGTTAATAAATTAGGGAGGAAAGGGAATGAATGAATATTGAATGGATTTTTCTTTTAAATCATCGAAATTTACATTTATTCGAGGTTTTTCAAGTTTTTTCGTCGATATCGTGAACATTTTTCTTGTTAAGTAGAGAGAGGATTGTAGAATTTTTTTGGTCTGTTTTCGAATGGAAAAAGAGACTGAAGTGGCGTAAGAAAGATCCGTATCCCAGCGTAATTTATCAAGTCAATGGACACAAATGTTCGTGTTTGTTACTGTCACTGAGAGAGTAAAAAAATTGTCAGTGCTTTTATCAGTCTCGAAACTCGTAATCTTCACTGTTAGAAAATTATTATTTAAAATTCAAAGGGAAAATGTTGAAATATTTAACAAATTTTAGTTAATGGGAAACTTCACGAAATTTATCTTTTGAAAGTATTGAAATAAGATTTTAAATTTGCTCGTAAATTATTGGTTGAATTTTCAGGAAATTCATGAAAATTCAAGGCCCTGTAGCGTTTGATTTTCGAATAATAGAAAATTCAAGGCAATATATTATTTTCTATGGAAAATGAAATTTCAAGGATAATTCTGTCTTAAGTAGAATTAAATTTACGGTTTTTGAATTTAATATACATATTTATATTGAATTGTCAATTCTTTTGAAGAGTATTCATGATGATTTTTTTTAAATGATTTTTTCTTCATTCTTTGATTCGTAGAGTAGAGAAAAATATTATTTTTCTACGTTTTTATCCATTTTTATTCACGCATCAAAGCGAGGGAAAAAATTGCGTTTACTATTTTTTTATGGATTGTAAAAAAAATTTCAATCGTAAAAACGTGAATCAATGATTCCATAAACATTCGAAAGGTACATAGCTTCGGGTATTTTTTTCCATTATCATGAAAATTTTATTTCGTGTGCATAAATTCGATCGACAAATATTTCTACATACATTTTTGAAATTAAAAAGAAAAATACTGACGTTTTTTTTCTATTCACAAGTAAACTCACAATTCAATTTTCACGTGGAATATTTTACCATATTTATTGAACTTCTATACTGGATAAATTGAATAATGATGATAAAAGAAGAAAAAAATATGGAAAACTACGAAATTTATTCTCATCGCCAATGCGAATGCGGAAATTAAATTCAAACAAATAACGCACTCGAAGAAATGCTTTATTCAAATCAGATAAAAATCTGTATTCTCCATTTTTTGGAATAAAATATTTATCAGTTGTTGTCAGTAAATTTATTTCCACTGGCAAAAAAATGCAAATTGATAATTCAATTGAACCGAAAAATTGAACGTACGGTCTAGTGAACGGAATAAAATTTCAATTTTTTTTTTCTATTTCTTTGAAAATAAAATCGGACAAATTCTATCATAAAATTGACTTAAAACGTAATTTTCACGGGACAAATAAACAACTTTTAATTTTCACATTATGAACATCCATTTTGTTGGTAAACCAGGGACACATTCAAAAAACACCAATTTGCGTTCTTAATTAGGAAATAAGTATGGAAATGAAGTTTTCTCTTCCGATCGTTTCAGCAAATTGGTACTTCCAAGTTTCTTGTAAACCGGAAATGATTTTTTCCTGAAATCCCCAAAGACTTCTTTTTTCTCATCAACAATAAGCTCAATAATCGATTTATACACGAGAAGGTGCGGCGAAATGAAAATTAGTTGGCAGTTCTACTTTGTAAAAATCAGTCTCATTTTAAGGTAATCCAAGTACCGAAATCAATAATTTCGTACTGACCCCAATGTAAATTTTGAGATTTTCAATAGATAAAATTGTGCATTCAATGACGTCGGAAAAATTTGAAAAGTTTCGGAGATAATCAGCATTACTCAAATTATATTCTGCTATATATAACTTTTTTTAAATATTCCCTTTTTATAAATAAATAATGAATATTGCTTGGTCTTTCGGGAATCTCATTTCTAATTCAATTTATCTCTTTCTACTAAAATTCTGAATATGAAAATATTACGATTTAAAAAAAATGGTTTTAAAGATAAAAAAATAATTATTTATAAGTTATTCATCAAAATATATCTCAATGTCCAGAAAAAGAGGCGCATTCGGCGGAATTATTATCTCCATCCAAATTCAAATTATAAAAAAATTGCATTTCACGTTTCTCGAAATGAAGAAATATTGAGTTTTCTGTTCTTTCATTTCTCATTCCGATTGCTCTGCGCCTGAATGTAAATTATCAGAGAAAATAATCGAAAATTATCTGCTTCACCGCAAATCGTCGAATTCTATTGACTGAAGTTCAGATGAGAAGAATAATCAGGAAGAAATCCAGAAATTAATCCGAACACGTTTTTCATCGAGAATTTCCACAATTTTTGAAAAGACCATTTTCTCCCACTTTTCCCGGAAAAATATTTTACTCAATTATACCAAATTATACTATACCTCAAAATGAACGAATTTACGTGCAATTTGAATTTCTGAACGGTGAATGGAAATTTTATATAATATTCACGTTTTAACACTAAATAAACACACCGGAAATTCACACCGCACTCATATCTATCGATATTGTTATCTCTAAACCTTGTGTATACATTGTCCAATATCTTTGTCCGTAACCCCAATACAAATATGCATTAATTTTGAGCTGATAAATGTGGAAAATTAATATCTCCGTTATTTTATATTCGTTGATCAAGCATCGCAAATAATAGAGAAAATTATTATTACAAAATCCGACAATTAAAACTACGCAATTTCCGGTAAAAATAAAGTTAAATCAGGGAAAAAAGCTTCATTGTTCCCTGACAGAAAAGAAATTAATTAAAGTTTATAAAATAAAGCCGAGAAATCATGTTTTTTACTGA
>JABSMS010016563.1:0-12057 GCA_018902275.1 Aleiodes sp. PSUC_FEM 10030003
ATAATTAATTAATTAGGTAGAGCGGTAATCTGAAGGTTGTGGGTTCAAATCCCGCTTGGGCCTTCCCGATTTTTTCAGAATATTGTCTGAAAATTATAATTTTTTTTCAATTCGTTCTTCAAATATTATCATTCATATAATGATAAATGCTTAATTAATTAGGTGGACCGATAATCCGAAGGTCACGGGTTCGAATTCCGCTTGGGCCTTCTCGAATTTTTTCCGATTTCTCTTCCTCTCGAAATTTCAATTTTTCGTTAAAATTAACTTTTCAAATTTCACAATTCACATTTTTATCAATATAGCAGAATTCCGTAATTTATCATCCATTTCATTATTCTTTCCTGGATTTAAAACGAACAGATGAAAAGGGCGTGTAATCGTGACTTTAATGAGCGAATTGGCGAATCGAAAAGTGCACATTATGCAGACGTGGGCGAGATAGCGATCGTGAGCTGAAACAAAATGAAGTAAAGGAGAGAATGAAAAGAAGAAAAAAGAATAGAAAAAAAACACAACGCGTCTTATTTTATTCATCCTTATCCACTTGGCTTTATATATACAGTTCGCCCACGCTGATTGAGAGTACATATCTCTCGCAATCCCCCCTCCCCTCCCGCTCTTCTTCTCATCCCTCTTTCTACCGAGTTCACTTCAGCGATGAATCTTCCACTCAACGTGACACGTGATTTGTAATTAAACTTGCCAGTGTGATTTGATTTCACCGCGATATTAATTCGTGGAAAATGAATTTAAACGTTTTTAAAGTGAAAATTGTTTCGTTCTTTCTCCATTCAAAAATGGAAGTTTATTCGGGCTTTGTAACACAAACGTGAATAAATTTATCTCAGTGGCAGGAAGGAAGCCACTATTTTCATGAGGCAATTTACTCAACGAATTAAAGCAATTAGCGCTTTGTGGATATTTTTATTTTCCATCGTAATAAAACAATGTGCAAATACGTTTCGTTTACACTTCCGTGTCTTTATTCCTGAATGCATGATGTCGAATTAAAAATTATTTCATTCACAGAGTTGTTTATTTTTTGAATTAATTTTTATTGATTAAGACATTCGGATTACATATTAGAATTTATTATTTTTGAAAAATGGAATGAGACTTGCGATGTAAGGGAGAGTGGGGTAAAGTGGATAGCTTGGGCAAAATGGACATCCATTAGTAATTCCGAGAAATTATGAAAAAATCAAGTTTTTGGGACATTTATTTTGCAAATTCATTTGTGCATCAAAATTCTTTGAAAATTCTTTTCCTTCAATGATTTATTTTTCAGATAAAATTTTTGACAAAAGTGAAAAATTGAACTTTTGAGAAAATCTTGGGAAAAAAATGATTTTTGGTGTTTCTATATTTTTCAAAGTTTGAAAAATCTTATGTAATTGAAATCTTGTAAATTTTGACTATTCTAAAAATTAAAAAAAAATCGATTTCCTAATTTTTTCGTAATTTTGGAAATTTGGATGTTTCTCGAAATTTCATGTTTTTTTTCAAAATTTCTAATGAAAACGAAACTCCATCTTGAAAATAACTCCAAAGAGTCCATTTTGCCCCATCTTCCCCTTACACCTCCGAAATTTTTCTAAATATTTTTTTCCATCATTTTCTTGTCTTTATTCTTCACTCCATTATGTAAAATAAAAAAAAATCATTTCATTCCCTCAGTTATTTATGTTTCAAATAAACGCAAATCCATTAATATTGGATTATAATTTTTATTGATTCAATCATTTGGATGATTAGAATTCATTATATTTGAATTGAAATTATCCTGATTAGCGATGAAATATTACCGTGTGTATATTAATTGAATATTCAAATTTAATTCATACAACTATTCAAATTAAATATTAATTTATCTGAGAGAATGACAATTCGTTATTTCCAACGAATAAAAATCATAATCGCGTATTAGACAAAACGTTGTGTGAGAAAAAAAAATGGAGATTAATAATAAATAAAAAGTACAATGCCTGTCACGCACTTGCACTCACGTCTCTCCTCAAGAGGCAACGAGAGAGACAGGAAGAGAGAAAGAGCGAAAGGCCACGCGAGAGAGGAAGCGGAGGATTTGTCACGAAGGCAGTTTGGTTTAACTGATCTCATCCGTCTTGCGAGTTGGACATTTGCGAGAGATGCTGCGTCGTACTTGTCGCACTCACGTATTCTCATTGACTGACTTCATTCTATGGTTTTAACTGAAATTTTCAGCGGGGAGCCCCGAAATGAGAAGTGAATTAACGTTGAGTGATAATATTTTTTTAAGCGTTTTCCGCTCGCGGAATTAAAAATAACAAGCAGCTCATTCTGAGAATATCTCGGAAACAATGGGGTCTAGGAGAAAATGTCACGAGACGATTTTTGTGGTGAATTAAATTTTCTACTGTTGGTTAAGGGTGAAATAAATAATTTTTGTAATGCAAAGTCTTTTTCATATGAATTTATTATAAGCAATTGGGAGGCACGTCTTTACCCAAAAGTGTTCTCTATGAGACTGACTAAGGATTATTCATCCAAATATGGCGTTACTGGTCCGGCTTTAATACCTTAATATAAACAATAGCATTCTGAATATTCGCAAATATACAAAGCATACTCAGACTTCATATAAACATAACATCTGTTCCAAAAATAATAAAGTTAATGGAGAGATTGATTTTTGTTCAGAGAAATAAAACCAACATCTACAAAAAAGATACCTTGCCTTTTCCTCTAAGTCTATTGATTCTGAAGATATTCATGAAAGAATCCAGAAGAAATTTTCAGACTCCTGTTGAAGACTATTCGATCCAAAAAAATATGTGAAGATTATTTTTTAGATATCGTTGAAGCAAATAGGCATAGAGAAAAAAGTCAGACCTCTTTTGTGGAGCGGAACGGGTTCTGCAGAGAACTTTCCTTTGGAAAAGAGCGTATGTCCATTACTTTTGGAGATATTTCCCAAAAACGAAACTAGAAATAAAGTAGCAGGAATAAGTCGAAAAATCAGATGCTTTTTATCTCGAAAATCTCGGAAACTATGAAGATTACGCGACTTTGTCAAGAGGCTTTTTTTGTAGCTCTTGAAATTCTCTACAAAAAAGCTCCCATTACATTTTCCGCTAAACCCACTCGTACCGGAGATATTCCCAAAATAATCTGTGAGAAACCGATCCATGTCCAAATTCCAAATGTTTTCAACAATAAATTTCGTTTTCTGTTCCAGCTTTTGAATCCTGTTCACCAAGCCCCTGCAAAAATGGCGGCGTCTGTGTAACAACGCCACGCGGTGAATTATACTGCAAGTAAGTAACGAAAAACATGAATAAAATTCACCAAAGTGGCAAAAGATTCCCATAATGATCCAAAATCCAAAGAAGCACGTTGAAGAAAACCGTACATCGCAAAAAAAATAGAAAAAAAGTAAACCCATTCCGCAATGAGAATCCAAACGAAACAGTAATGATACCTCGGCTGGAATATCCACGCATTTGCATTTCAGTAACTCGCTACATTCCGTCATTTTCTTTTCTAAAGTGCGAAATAAATCCCTCCATGAGATTGAGAATTGTGTGTGCGTGCCTTCAAGCTATCGCAATTTTTTTTCCATCGTGCAGACTATTATTTCGAATGATCAAGAGCACATAACATACACATTATTATCCGATGCCATCGACCTCCAAATAGCCATTACAAATTGATATAACGTTTCAAGCATTTTCTCTATTTTTTTTGCATTTCGATTCTCATTCATCACAAATTTTCGCATTATCGAGTCGGAGAGAGAGAGACTTTGGTACACGTTTTTTCGTGGCGCATTGTAGCGTGGGACGTGGTAGAAACTCCGCGGAAAGTTGGAGGGGGAGAATAAATAAAAAGACAGTGAATCCGGTAATACTGGTAATGTTTCCTACGGCTAAGGTTCGTGATCAAACGACGCATCTAAATTGCGTCTATCACGTTATCCCTTTAGTATAAGGCTTTTCACTTTTTCCAATAGTTTACTATTTATTCTGGTATTAAACTACGCGTTGTTATCTCTCGTGGTGAAACAGTGTTTGAGGTGAAACTAATAAATTTAGGAAAGGTCAATATGGTTGTTTTTTCCCTTTTTAAAAAAAAATTGTAATTTGGAAAAATAAAGTTTTGGGATTTTTGAAATTTTGAGAATTCGAGTGGATGGCCGGGGAAATTCGAGCTGGGAAATGCTGTTACAAAATCGATTTTGGACCAATAATTAACGAGATAATTCTGTCAATTTAATTTAAAGATAATTAATTCATGAAACTGAATAAAAAATTATTTAATGGTAAAATGGAAAACACAACTGTCATGACAGCGGCGAATAAAATTCATGACCAATCAAATTACGAATGAAAAGTGAAGAAAATTTTTTTTAAAAATGGAATAAAATTACACTTAGGGGGGGAGTGGGGCGAAATGGTCCTCCACTGATAATTTTGTTGACATGAAAAAATTGAATTATTGATTTTTTAAGAAATAATGGAAAAATTGTTGCTCGTAAATTAAAAAATTGTATGTTTTTCGAAATGTTAGAAATTTGGACTTTTTAAAATTCTGATTTTCTAAAATTTTTGAAATTTCTGTTTCTCCAAGTGTCTCCAAGTGCCCATTTTACCCCATTTCCCTCACTTTCATGAAGGATCGTTTAATTTCTTTGCAAACTACGTCTTTTGAAATTTTCCCCTAAACCTTAATACTCCAAAAATATTTTCAATATAATTCCCAAAAAATTTTCTAATTTTTTTAAACGTTTCGACGTATCCTCATAAAATTCCAAGTATTGCCCCTCATTATCACAGTCGATAAGCCAGATTTCATCGCGGGAGTCGATAAACCAGAAAACTGCACTCAAAGATCACTTCAACCCAATTTATTCCACTCCACTTTGGAAATTCAACCAATTTTTTGATTCACCACGTGAAGAAACAATTCTTAACCCATGAATGTTGCATTAGGGTTCTTAATAACTGTCTTGGGAAATTAGTGGTATGAATCTATTACGAGTGACTTGATGATACCGTACGGCGTCGCCACTTGTATCCTTCATTATCCAGCATCTTTCACTAATCATTCCATCTCACTCGTTTCAACATCTTAAATCCCTCGTGGTAGAAGCCCGCGATAGTCCATTAACACCGCGTAATTTACCATCGTACGTGCGATTCCGAAACCCGGTACGAAAATCGCTGAAGTAATTTACTAAAAAAGCCCAGATAATTTTTGCCCTATTCGCCTCTTTTTCAGTCGCGTAATTTCCCTCAAATAATTTTTTGATAAAATTCAAAGCGTTGGGATTTAGCGGGAAATTTGAATGGTCATTTAGTTATTCAAATTATTCGTCCCCTCATGAGGGAAACGCCGCAAAAACTATTTTTATTTTATTGTGATGAATACGCAGCGTAATACAAAATTTTGAAAAAAAACGAAAATGTTGATAAAACTTGAAAGAAAACTTGTAGATATAATTCTAATAGTGAAATATATTTGAAATATATTTCTAATAGTGTTAGCGGTTAGAAATAACTTTGGATATGTAATTAAAGAATATTCTGAAATGAGTTCCTGTCTTCCAAAAAAATGATCATTTCGATGCCTGTTATGTTCATTTAGAAAATTTTCTATGAAAGAAACACAAGTTTATTGATTGATAAAAGTTACTTTCCTACAAAAATAACTGCATTTTAATTTATTTACTAGAAGAACTGAAAATTGCATTCCCCATTCTAATCCACATTAAGTTTTGAATAAATTATCATTGATATAATCTTCAATCTATATAATTATCAAGTTTCTAATAATTTATGAATTACGCAATGTTCTTAATCGTTCGTGCCCTGGACAGTTTACCATATTGAATGTAGAGTATACGGCTGCGAACTCTAACAAATTCCTCATTAAAATACATTCATTTGAAGCTTAAAATATTGAATTTTCACTGTAAGTTATAATATCAGAATATTGGAAATTCGTTGGAGTATCAAACGAGATTCATCCTCGTACAGAGCGAAGTGGAATATTTCAATTTTTCGAGGAAACTTTCGAGGAGATTTAGCGGGTAATTTTAAAGTGATTATTTTAATCGTCGCATTATCTTCACCATTCTCCTTTAATTCATGAAATTTTTCAAGTGATCGTTGCGTTAGATTCAATTTAATGGGCTTCGGGAAAAGGGCGGTTTTGTAACAAGCAGTGAATGATGAAGAGGGGGAGTTACAGAAGCACGTTTAACGCGCCCGTAATCCAATATAATAACAAATTTGTGTGTGCGATCGCCACTTGGCAATGCAGCGAGTTAAAGCACCCCCCCCCCCTCTAGCCGCACATCGAGCAATGGAACTGGACGTTACATGGCTTTCAACCCTCATTGCCTCCGAAATGGGCGGGGGGGGATGAGCAAAGGATCATCACACAATAGAACGGAAACTCATTCACCCTCTCTTTCTCGCTCTCTTGGTTCTTTATCCTTTTCCCCCGTTTCGTGAACACGGTTCGCACGCGCAACGCCACGTGACCGCGCAACGCCGTGTGTACGCACTTTTAGTCCTCCATCTCTCTCAGTTTCACTCACTTTATATTGACAGTGATGTTTTCCCCTTTATTTCAACAGCCACTTGGGTGACGGAAAATGCGTCTCCTTTCAATTTCTAAGAATTCCGGAAACTCGGGTATTTTCACCCCTTTTTTCAACCCCTTGACATCTCCGAAAAATAAACAAGGATGTGTACTTAGTGTTATTGAAATTTATTGTATCGTGCTTTGTGAGAGAAGAGGATGATTCACGTTTTTTCTCTTCGTTTCCGTTTTTTTCGTGCTGAAAGGAACCTGCGAGTGTTTTAATAAAAATTACGAATGAAAAAAAGAGTAAGTAACATATGCGTGATGACGAATGGTGATAGACTTTTCTCCCCTCAAGAGAGCCGTTTCTCTCATTGTGTCTACTATTTCGATTGAATGGAAAAAAGAATTATAAGAGCACCATAAGTACCACAATCTCATGAATATTCTCTCTTTATTTATGATAAACTAGAATAAATCGTGAAAGAGTATTTTCGTAATACGCAGGATATTTTTTTTCTCGTTATTTATTGATGGTGAAAAAAATTGATGGTCGATTCTAGTTTTTTCGATGGTTTATATGCGGGTAAAGGGATTTTATACGATTTTCTGTATCTTCTGAAATGCGTGATGGATGTCTGGAGTTTTTTCCATTCAACAGGCAAACGCGAGGAGAACCGTCTGTCTATTCTATGTGACAGGGTAATGGGCTCCAAGGACTCCGGAGTCTGTTCAATTGATGCTTGACATTAGCGGGACAAAATTGTCTACGGTCCATGGTGATACTAACATTTTATCCTGCATTCTGAGAAATCGGAGGAAGGAATGTTTCATTTTTTTGTTTCATTTCAAAAGAGAAAAAGAAGATCCTTTCTAAAAAAAATTCACTGCAGAAATTGATACTGCACTGCATTAAATAAACTTTCGAATGAACGTATTGAATTTAAGTTCGGATTGGAATATTCTGTGCAATGGAAAACAGATCGGAGAGTGAGAGTATTTGGGGTGGGATCTTTTTTAGGTTTTTACTGAAAAGCTGAAGAAATTTTCGATGGGAAGCGCATGTCGGAAGCTATTTCTTGGATTTCCCTGAAAATTCGGATATTTTAGATGAAAATTTGAGGCATGAGTCTTTCTATTTGTGGAGAATTCCGTTTTCTGGAAACTTCTCCGGTTCTAATGGAGCTCGTTCCCTATGGATTTAGGTAATTTCGAATGGATGTTCATCGATTTTTAACCAAGCAATATTTTTTGAAAATATTAAAAAATTGATTCAAAATCACCTCAATCGATTGGAAATGAGCTCCGCTTCACGCTGTATCGCGACTTTTCGTCGCCGTAGAATCAAAAGGGCGTAAGTGCCATTTTATTTTCTCACTGAATAATAAAAGGGCGTAAGTTAGTACTTTTATGAAAAAATGAGTGTAAATACAATTTTTATAGATTTTGGAAAATAGCGCTTACACCCTTTCGACTCTAGAGCGACTATATATTCTTTTCTGCTAATACTTCAGTGATACACTTCCGAATGAATTCCTATTCATTCGAGCTATTCCATCAAATTTCATTAAATAGTTCATCGATGAACATTCTTGTATATTTTATTTCTTCAATTGAGTTTATTCAATTGATCAGTCGATAAGAGGATACTAATCGAATCGTTTGAAATTGCTCATGTACTGTTTTGTTTCTCGACGTATGTTCTATATCGTCCTTGGAGATAATTTTTCAACAACGAAATTTTCCGAAAATGGAAATGACTTATGCCTCAAATTTTCAGCTAAACTCGCCAAATTTCGAACAATTCTTCAGCTTTCCAATAACATCATCGAAAACATTCCGTCTCGAATCATCTCAATGGAATATCCTTGAATACTTTCCTTGAAGCTATTGAATTCACGATTCAACAACTTAATTTATTGAAAACATTTCAAAGTAATTGAGTAATTGAAATAAACCTAAATGAATAGTAAAATTTCATGTGCTTCCAGATAAATTTTGCAATTAATGTCACAAAAAATACGTTATCTCAGAGAATGAATGTACAGTTTGAAGGTGAAACGAAAAATTCCAGAAAAATAATAATAAAAAGAAACATTTATATATTTAATTCACTGAAAAAGAAGAAAAAACAAGAATAATGTTATTCAAGGAGTGACTTTTATCATCGAAAAACTAAGCGGGACGCCGCGCTGAGAATCGTCGAATAGTTTCGGAATAGTTGCGCGGAGGAAGGGGAGTAGAGCGCCCGGTGAGTCTCCTGTCAACGGGGGGTCGAGGACATGACGAGGTCCCAGTGCGCGTTCCATCGAAATAAACGTATTTCTTTTTTATTTACCAATTCTTTTTCCCCCAAAAAAAATAAAAAGAATGAAACAAATCAAGCGACAGAGTCCAGATCGAACAGAAAATGTCCTACGTTATAATCCCTGAGGAGTCCAAAATTGTATATATAATACAGGTATGCCTGAGGTAAGCGAGGAGAGAAGGGGTTTCTCCTCGCTGAAGGCCGCACCTCTTGAGAGATTATAAACCCGTAAATGACGAAGGTTATGTTGGCCTGACCAGTCTACCACTGTCAAAATATAGTTTTTTTATTAAATGATGATGTCCTGCTGTGAGCTCGACGCCGTACGTCGTCGCTTTTTAAACCCGCGATTGTCTCCGAGGGCGTCTGAAAATGCCCACACGGGTCGTCGAGGAATGAAAAGAAGAAGCAGAATTGAATATATCATATTTTTGAAAACAATTGAATCATTGCAGGCGTCGAAATTTAAATGGTCAACTGTCCGAATTTTTTCGAGGAAAGAGAAGTTGGAGCACTACTGGAGAATCTCTGAGCTTATGAAATCAATGTATTTTATGTCACTTTTTCACATTCCTTGATGTAGTTATTCCGGAAAATTCATCGAGGAGAATGAAATTCGATCCTCTCTAAGATTTTATAATATCGGAAAATTGTCAAATCTCAGAGAAATTATTTCTACTCCAATAACACTATAAACAAATAATGGATTTATATGGATTCTTTGAATCAGAGAATTGAAAAGTTCTTCGATTTGAAGAATCGAAGCTAAGAGGATGAAAATATTATTAAGATCATGATTTTCATGTTATTATAAATTCACATATCCCCTATTTGTTGATACTCATTGCAAATTCGCTTTTTTCTCCAGCTTCTGACATATTCACCTCAAAAATAAAACAGTATTAGTGATTGAAGAGAATGACAAATTGACGTGATATGTTGAAGTATCAAAACGAGATTCAAAGGAGCAATAAAAGAGATTAAACTGAATTCTAAAATTTCGACTCTGGTATGAAATACTCTTCTTCATGCGGGCTTTTTTATTTCAATGAAGTTTGTACACTTTTAGTGCGCATTTACTCAGTGACACGTGTCCTAAAAATTCTACGTTAGATAGTCTGTGTCAATTAATGTGATAGTGGATTTTATTGGCTCGTGATAGAAGAACGGGGCGTGAGGGGATGAAAATGAGGGTATAAATATATGCAGAGCTCGAGAGACCACAATTGGCCAGGTTTTAGCTCTTCTCTGGTGCACATCTTTAGTGTATGTGTGTATCAATTCAACATCCGGTGAATCTCCGGCACAGATGGCCGCGTTCCCTCGCACGTGCACGATTCAATTTTCGCTCTTCAGGGGTTGGCACTTTGCTCTTCCCTACTAGCTGCCTGAGTTCCTCAAAAAAAAATCAGCAAAAAAGTCACAGAAAAAAGCGTTTTTTCCGTCAAGTTTGAATGGTTTTTCGTGAAAAAAAATCAACACCTCTCTCAATTTTTTTCGAATGTTTCCATTGCTGTTAAAACAATATTACTCAAATATTATCGTAACTTATTGGCAAGGGGATGAAAGACCGTTGAGAACCACTGTCTAAATCTGCCCCCTCCCTAGAAACCTTCACTCGGGACAGTCCGGCTCAATTCGGTTAATATCGGGTCTGCGGGAGCAGCGCATGTCCGCCAGAGATTGTGTGTCCCGGGCGCGCGACGTTCCCACGCATGGCGCGCATGCGCCGTAGATCCCCACCCTCAGGGGACAAGCTTCCCCTTCTCTTCAAGCGTCTCCCCAATATATTCTCCACGGTTCGTCTCTCTCTAACCACTGCACTCACTGTCTCACTCAACTCCCCGGGGTAAAACATAGCTTCAATTTTTCGTTTAAAATCGTTCTTTGTTTTCTTTTTCAAACTCTCATTTCTCTCTAGGAATTTCATTTGTTTGGAATGTGTGTTTCCGTGAGCCAGAGCATCCGTAAGCCATTGGATGATTCAGGTGTGGCTTGTTTGACTTAGAAAAAGAGTAGAAAGAAACAATGAAAAAAATAGGCTAAATGAAGCACAATTTTCCGCTCGTTGTGCGTGGGTTACGCTCGATTGATTCGTTTATTCGACAGCAGGAAGAAAGTAATCAGTAAAATCACTGAGAAAAGTGGAAAAAAGCAGTGTTCAAATTGCAATTCATTGAAATAGCATTGACATTAGTTGGATTAGCTTCAAATTTACAAAGGTCGATTTTTTATTCAACAAAAGAAAAGTAGAAAGGAGTCTCTCGAATGAAATAAAGAGAAGAGCTCGTAAAGAAAATGCGTCGAAACGGAGCATGCAAATTACAAAAACGGTAAGGCCCCACTTGCACCTACCGTATTCCTGCCGTTATTTACTTACGAACGGGTACTGCCAGGCCACTCATAGGCGGTAGCATCGCCGCTTCTCCTTTTGCGCATCCCCTTCGTCAGAAAGCCTCTCCATATACCTGAGTCCCTCTCGAAAAAGAAAACAAGCACGAAAAAGTACAAGAGAAACGAGACACTGGTTCTTTTTTCCCCTCTCTCACGTTTCCCTTTTCTTTCGAAATGGTATCCTCAAACTTTTGCGCAAATACCAATGACTCCTGTCCACTCTTCGTGCTCGCATGCATGTGCTTATTGGCAGTGCGAATACAGTCTCTGTGTTTTCTGAATAAAACTCTGAAGCAGTCAAAAAACATTGAAAAAAGTTATTTAGCATTGTGCTAATGAATTAACACTTTGCACTTTGTTTTCATACGTAAGATATATCAAAAACGATTTAAATGTAGAGAAGTCGTGTCGGAGGATTATCTTGGGGAATTATAACTTTATGGATGGCAAGAGGAGTAAACTCACATTGATTTCTTAATACCGGCAAGAGTCTTCCGAAGCTTTCCGAAAACCCTCAGTCTCAAATGGCGAACACAAATCTCTCGTTTCTATGAGATAATCAATTCAATATTCGATAATCAATTCAATTTTTGCGATCGTACACTCAGAGGGAAAATGTCTTATTTCAAGATGAAGTAGACCATTTGTATTCTTGATCCAAACGTTTTATATGAGGTTTGATTCGAGACTATGTTCGGAATTGAGTTTATTTATTTTCAGAATGGAAAATATTAATATCACTAAAAAATAGAATTTGCAGTTTAGACTGGAAGAATAAAATA
>JABSMS010016574.1:0-12055 GCA_018902275.1 Aleiodes sp. PSUC_FEM 10030003
CATACAATATTTTTTGTTTCGAGAGAGGAAAGAACGACGTTTCCTAACCGAGCGAAGCGAGGTTAGAAACGTCGTTCTATCCTCCCTAGATGCAAAAAGAAAATTAACGTCAAGTATTTTAATTATCTCAACATCGTTAACATTGGAAGAATTAATTCTCTAAAAATGATTACACATATCGCTAAGTCATATAAGAACATATAGGGAATTCGTTCGCTCTCTATATGGGCAAGATAAAAACTTATTATTGCCAGATTTTTGCGTGGCTCAATCGGGAGCGTATATGGTTTCGTTATCGGAAGACTTTATCCTTGGATCGGATTTCTTGAGATCAGCGTGTATGGTGGTCGATTTTTACGGTTAAACGTGGTTCTATCACGATAGTCCGGAGGAAAAGTATGTTTTACTCGTGTATAGGCAGCATGTGTTTGCAATGGCTTCAGAGTTCCAGAGAATGAAGAAGCTGACAAGCTAGATCGATTTCTCGAGGAAGTATTACCACCAGTTTCGAAGAAGCCACATGGAAAGAACAGATCAAATGTTGGCTGATGGTATTATAGAACCTTGTACCAGTGAATGAGCACGCCCTGTCGTCATGATAAGGGAACTGAATGGAAAGATTCGTTTCTGTGTCGACATGAGGAAGGTTAACGACGTGACAAAGAAAGATGCCTACCCGCTACCGAATATGGCAGCTACGCTCGATGAATTTTGTCGAGCGGATTGTCTACTATCGATCTGAGCCAAGCTCACTGGCAAATACCGTTAACCGGTATTTGCCAGTAACCATTTTTATTATTAACAATCACCAGACTTACAACTGCGAAATTGCTAAGGAATCAAATTTCGGGAAAAAATAGGAAAGGCACAAGTGGGGTTTGAACCCATGACCCTCAGATTGCCGGTCTGATGCTCTACCAACTGAGCTATACGAAGACTCCAAGGAAGTGACGGCGAATCGCCAATACCAAAGAATTTGAAGCAAATTAGACGCTTCTTATGTCTGTCGTTATAGTATAAACGATTCATACCACAATTTGCGAATATTGCGGAACCATCAACGAGGATAACGGAGAAAAATCAGCTATGGACATGGAGATAGAATGAAAAAGAGGCATTCGACACCCTAATGAAATATCTGACAAGTGCACCAACACTTGCGTGTCCAGATTTTTCATTACCTCTTGCACTGCAAATAGATGCAAGCAGTGTGGGCATAGGTGCAGTCCTTACCCATATTATCGATGGTCAAGAGAGAGTAATATCTTACGCAAGTCGCTCTTCGACGGATCCCGAAAAGAAGTACACGATAACGGGATAGGAATGTGTAGCCATGGTGTGGGCAGAAAAGAAATTCCGCTGTTATCTAGAAGGGTTTTTTTTACCGTGATCACAGATCACAGCAGTCTCCATTGGCTTCATAAACTGAAAAATCCAACGGGCAGACTCGCCAGATGGGCTCTCAGCCTTATGGAATACGATTTCAAAATCGTTCACCATAAAGGCACTTTACATCACGTATCGGACGATCTCTCACGGACACCAGAAGGAGCAGAGATGGAGCTACCACTATGCGCATACACCAAAGATGAATGGTATCTCCAACGCATGAAGGACGTACAAAGAGTCCCAGAGAAATTCCCAACGTGGCAAACCTGCGATGGACTATTATGCCATCATCGACGAACAGAATTGGCCAACGTAGGATTGCAGGATCTCGACGCATGGAAGTTAGTTCTTCCACGCGAATCTCGAAGGCAAGCTCTAGGAGAATGCTACAGATTACCGCAGGCCGGACATCAAGGAATTGACCGGACGTACCAATGCCTGGCAATAAAATATCATTGGCCAGGTATGCTAAGAGACGTAATCTCTTACATTAGCTCGTGCAACAAATGCCAGAATTGCAAAGTCGTACAAAAAGCTCCTGCACACTTCATGAGAAAAAGAGTTGGTGAACAACCATGGACAGTGATATCAGCAGATATCATGGGATCTATGAAACCTAATGAGCAAAGGTTCTCGTATGTACTAGTTATACAAGACATGGACACAAAATGGATAGGAATATGTCTACTTCAACACGCTACCGGCGCCAATATAAGAAAGGCGATTGAAGACATGGTGATTAACCGATGGGGTACACCAAAAATCTTTCTTACCGACAATGGCACAGAATTTGTCAATAACGACATCATGGCGAAAGTGCAAGTAACGGGCATGCGTCAAACAGCCACCCCACCGTATCACCCTCAAGCGAACCCGACAGAACAGATAAATCGCACTCCAAAGGCGATGATACGAACATATCTCGATGCAGACCATCGTGAGTGGGATCAACACCTAAGCGCATTCCGCTTTGCGAACAATACTGCCCACTACAACTCTCTGCAAGCCACACTAGCTTTTGCTAACTTTGGTCGTGCACCACAGTCAGCAGTTTCTGTGAGAAAGAAAGTGGAAGGAGATATCAAAATCATTCAACAACCCCCAAAGCAGTGGATTGAACGAATGAAATGCAGGCAAAAACAGATCAGCCTCGCTAAACAAGCCATTAGTAGGGCCGTACACAGTTACGGAAAAACTGTCGAAAACAGTATACAAATTGGCGGATCTCGCAGGAAACGATGAGGAAAAGATGTCTGTACAAGGTATCTATATGTCTATAAACCTGAGTTACCTTTAGACCCAACAAAAGAATTGAAAAATTAATTGGATTCGGGTCGAATCCTTCTCCACGGAGGGAGGTATGAAACGAATTTTCTTCGTCAAAGCTATCGCGACGACTAACACCACCTTCGGGTAAGCTATTCGAGTACGAGTACATGAAAACTTGCACTCAGAAAGCAACTACCGTGGTGCCCTCTGAGCGAGACAACACCTTAACAGGATAACCGAGAATACTCAGCCGGTAACAGCCTGGGTAAGTTACACGCGGTTGAAGATTGACACGAGTCCAGTTGAGACACTGGTGCTCCAGGAATATGTCAGAGGAAGCTAAGCACCTGGCAGTGATGAGAGAGGAAGAATCACGCAGGTGGGGCGTCCTGGCGGTGATAGGAGAGTAAGAACCACGCAGGTGTGCTGAAGCGACCTCTACACTTGGAAAAGCAACTCCAGCAGATATAAATATTCCAGGGGACTGATGAGAAATCAGTCTGCCTTCGGCGGCGGGCTCGTAAACATCTGCACGACTGATGAGTCGACTAGATGTGCTCTCGACAGCTTTGGTAGTGCCTCATCGACGATACAGTCGTCTTGACGGAGAGATCGTACGACTATCGAATCGCCCGTAGAGTAAGCTACGTGGCAGTGTATCCTGGAGAGTCCGATATTCTCTGGATGGGAGAAGACGAGAGGAATATGGCGGAGACTCGTCCAGTGCTCTCTCGGAATCCTAGATTCCGATTACTCTCGTCAGAGGGCCTGCTTAAGGATAGTGACCCCTCTAGCATAAGCAGCACACTGAGCTACCCGACACGAACGCCCATGCCGTTCATGTTGGGTTGGTAATGAGCCCTGGAAAATTACCAAAGTTGGTTCAGCAGGTTGTCCCGAAACTACCCTAAGAGGTTTGCGTGGTGGGCCCAGAGAAAAACAGCGTATAGGGAGTTTGTTGGTTTACTCCGATTCAAACCAACTTGCGCCTGACAGTCCCTTGGAGGGAAAACTGTGTGCAGACAGGACGGCTGGAAGTTTAACGAGCTGGATTGGTTGTCGGATGGGCGATCAATCAATCCGCCGCAAGGAAATTTTTCATTGTAAAAATTTTTTTCATTGTACATAGAAAAATTTTCTATCATTTTCGCTCTTAACATCTTTTCTTCCTGTTACAGACATTCATTTTCTTTCAGTTTAGGCGTTTTCATGAACTGTCGTTTTTACTCAATAAGGGGAACCATGTAGCCACCGCTACATATCAACAACGCGTCAAGAAGCAACGCCGGAGACACGAGCTGACCGATCGATGACGTCAGTCGTGTTATACTTTTCTCGTTTAATTCTCGCTCTTTTCTATAGTTAGTCGTATATTTCTCAATTCTCTCTTCATCTGGATATTCGCATGATACCGACGAAATCACCAAATGTAAATTCTCTATTCAGTTCTGCATTGACTGTGATACAGATCACAGGCGAACTCACCTACTTACCTTACCTTACTTTACTTTTGCACATACATTTCTTCCATCTAACAACACAATTACAATAAACTGTAACTAAGACACGAATTACATTTGTTAGTGATTGTCATATCGTCGTCGCAGAATCAAAGTTCGTAAGTGTCATTTCCTCTTGCTGAATAATAAAAGGGCGTAAATTAGTATTCTTATGGAAAAATGAGTGTAGATTTAATTTTTGTGAATTTTCAAAAAATGGCACTTACGCCTTTTTGACTCTAGGGTGACAATATATTTCCCGAGCATCTCAATCACTACATTAGTACTTTTTTGCGTAGAACGAACCGTTCGCGAGATATCGAACTCAACGCGTTTCCAGCGATAGTGGCGCCGCTGTCACTCCGGGGGTATCAGAAATTTGGAATTAGAATCTGAATACATCCCTTTAACAAATAATACTATTTCAGTGAAGGTGATATTTCATGGGTATTTGGTTTTTTTGCGACCTATCGACTGGACTATTTTCGTGGAAACCTGTTTCGTAGAGGAAAATCGGGGCTACAAAAAGGTTCTGAAAATATTTCTATCTAAACTATTTTTAGAGATATCCAATAGAAACATGAATGACAAAATAGAATTTTCATGTTCTATCATTCATACAGAATTTACCTGAGAGGGGAATAAATTTCTTGCTTTTAGTATCAAAACAGTAAGTCGTTCTGCGCTTGGTAAATAAGATAGTGATAATAACACTTCTTGAATTTCTTCTGGTGGCTTTCTTTCACCAGCAATTTCACCCCAAATTTCAATCGATGATGATGATGAATCCAATTCTAATTCCTCCATTGCTATTCTTACTGAGCCAACAACGTCATTGCGTGAATAACGATCGTAATCGAATACCTGTTATTAATTGATAAAAATCGTTAGTAATAATTTGTTTCGTTTAATTTCTCGAACGCAGGAGTTGCGAATTCATTAGTGTTCTTCTACGTGGGTTGAAAAATTATTCTTGTATTATTCTGAAAATACCTCGGAAATAATGAGACTTAGGAGAATTCATTAAGACACTTTTTTCGTAGCGACTTTTGCAGTTTACGAAAGAGGTCTCTTGACAAATTTCGCTGGAAACGATAATTTTGAGGATATCTGCAAAGAAACGTCAATTCGATTTCTTGAAGTTTCTTAACATTTCATAATTTTACACTTTTCATTGTTTTCAAAGGCATTGCATTTGAATAAAGATTATCGGATTTAAAAAATGTCGAAAATTTTGCTGGATGACTAGGAAAATTGGAGCTAGGCAATGCCATATAGCAATTTATTATGAATAAATTGCTATATGGCAGACAAAGAGAATTTGGAAAAATTTGTTTTGAGAGACTCGAGAACTATCAAAATTATATAAGAATATTAAAATTATATAACAATTTCCACATTCCATCAGCTGGAATCAGGAATGAAAAGTCTGCAAGCAAATTCAGAGAATAGAATAATATCACACACACACATTTTAGTAAAGGAATTACAATAAATTATTTCAGTTACCCGAAGAACTAGTGTTTTCTCCTGAAGATCATCGTGACTAACTGGAAACTTGAAATGCTGATCGAATAATGGATTCGCGTCATTCCTGTGAATTGGAGTCTGGCGTTTTTTCGTATCAACTTCAGGACTCAGTGTTAGCTTGACGAAGGGATCATTGAAGCCACCTTGGTCAGTACCAGCTAGATCATGAGCTTCAATTAAGTGAACATGAAGATCAGATCTGTCGAAGTCATACTTTAGTCGTAGGTGAAGTCTTCCGAGGCTCTTACCAGTTCTATCAAGAAAAAAAAGTGGAAAAATTATTGGTTCCATTATTTATTACAACTCTCTTATCAGCCAGTGAACATCAGCCAAATGTAAACGCAAAATGAATCATAAGAAAATTCTCAGATATTGTCGGACCAATTTTCGGGCCACCTGCAAAATTCCAAGAATATAGAGCCTACCTCATGGGTAATGAATTTTCAAAGTATGCTATCTAATGTGGGCCCTTATATATCACCATTTATGCGTTTACTCTTCGCAACTTTAACATAGTTGCTTTGTGACCGTCCGGTTAAAAAGTTTCAGCTCCGAAGCACCACCCTATGTACTAATGATTTGAAAATGTAAGTCTACATATCATCAACTTGACTGTGCCACGACATCATTATATTCTCTATACGAACACACACATACTGTCCCACATCATTTACACGCGATCATCTTGATACCTCGGTCGATGAATATATATGCTGAAATACGTTTTAATTTCTAATTGTTCACCAAAACTATGTGGTAAATGATTGCTATTTTTTAAGAATGAGTCTGTACATATATTTTTCCATTCGAAGAAGGTGGTCTGACGTCTGTACGTATAGTTCTAATAAGTTTCGTTTTTCATAAAGATGCCAAAATTCTTCCAATATGAAAGAAAACAAAATTCCCCATCTTGCCACGCTTCTTCCATGCTGTCTGTACAAAAAAGGTCATTTTTCATAGCAATTATCTCATGTTTGTTGTGGACCATGGTCTTCAAATTTCAATATTAGATGCATTGTGCAATTAATTATTGATAACCTAATTGTCAAGTAAGTCTCGAAATTTGTCAATTGCGAGGCAACTATCTTAGAATGAAAAATTCGTATAGAATTTTCGATATTCATATTATTCGATTCAAAATAATTGATGTATAAAATTCAATGGAACTTGATCCAGGTAATTTTTAATAATTAAAAAAAGAAGAGAGAAAAATTTTGCTGTGTTTGATCCCGGAAGAGGAACGACGAACTATGTGTGGGAGTGAGATAGCCTCCAATGCCACCTGTGTTGGACAGCAATACATAACAGTTTTTAACTTTAATATTGCAATTAATGAGAAATGGCTGAGTGAAATTCTATGAAATCTCGTATATTAATTGTTATTGACTTGAATACCATAAAGATAGAGAATTTTATCTAATTCTATCGCGTTAAAAGTGTGAAGGGTAGCGATCAAAGCGTGTCATAAACACCTATGTTAACTCAGGAATTTCTATGAATAATTACTAGGAATTTCAATCCAAATTGATAAAATTCAACCTTCTAGTGTTTCTCCTTAAGGGGAGTAGGAAATTTTTGTGACAATTTTTTTTGGTTAAGGATAACTAAGCGTGTTATGATCGTGGTATTGGGTAAATCCAAGGAAAGGGAAGGTAGCAATGTTTTTTTGCAGCCACGGAAATAACCGATGGTTTTGAATATTATGCGCGAGTTCGACAAACATTCTGGTGCTACATCAGAGGTTAGTTTAGCTTATTTTTTCCCAAATAATGAAGAAAGTATGAATTCTCACTGCAGAGTAATTGATTTGTAGTTATAATTTATATGCATGAAGATTAAGACAACAAAATATATATCATTTCAGGACGAATATAATAATTGCTGTATTGTTTTGATTTTTACAAGTGAGAGCGTTACAGATACCTGCGAGTGAAGAAAGGTCACTGAAGATCAGGATATTTTAAAAATATTTGCCTACAACTGTAAGATATAATAGAAATAGCAAAATATAAACTCAATATTTTCATCAATGGGTTGAAATGTTATCAAAAATCGGAAGAGATAAACAATGAAAGTGACGACTTGAATTCATTGAAATTTAATATTTTTTCTTGAATTCATTCAAATATTCTCTTTTCTAATCAGGTGAGAATGACGAAATTTGAAGGAGGGTAAGGTCAATTTCTATTCTACAATTTCCTACTTCTTTGGGGTCAATTTCAATATTCATTTGAAAGATACTAAAACTTAGAATTATCACTTTTTCCAACTAATTATGCTATAAATCGCATTACTTAGTATCGAAATATATCTTCTAATATTTGTAACGTGATTTTTCGTATGGGGGTCGAAAAGCAACCTCACCCGTGCCCTACCTCCTGCCTAATCGGAAACACTCAGGATACTTGGGGCACCAGTTGGTTTGTCCCCGGAACCGACAAACCGTACGGGGAAAGGTTTCAACCAACAAATAGACAAAAAATCACCACCGCAATCCCCCGGAATTTCCCCTCCGGCCGAATATATTCCCAGGGCAGATTTCCGGGGATTTTTCCGACCTGGATTCCTCGGATACAACAATCAGGACTAACCAAAAAGCCGGGGGAAAACAAGCAGGAAGGGGAGAGGGTGTTACGTCCATCTAGGTCGCTCAGTGAATCGGTTATGGAGAGAGGGGTGGGACAGTATGGAAAATGCGATTTGCTGAAAACCGAAAATGGTCCAAAAATACCAACATTTCCTTAAACTGCCCTAAAAATGTTGCTCCGTCATTAATAAATTAATTATATGGAAGAGAGGGAGGAAAATAAAAGG
The DNA here is from genome assembly GCA_018902275.1 of Aleiodes sp. PSUC_FEM 10030003. Classification (NCBI taxonomy): domain Eukaryota; kingdom Metazoa; phylum Arthropoda; class Insecta; order Hymenoptera; family Braconidae; genus Aleiodes; species Aleiodes sp. PSUC_FEM 10030003. The sequence continues at coordinate 8,502 of JABSMS010016574.1, forward strand.
AAATAGTTGACAGGAAAATTTGTATAAAGATACCTATTTATTTTTATGAGAAATGAGAGAATAATACATAAATCATGGATTCATTTTATGCGTGAGAGAGAACGAACGAGAAGGAGGAATGTGTAATAATAAACAAAAGGAAATAATTGTATGTCTTATAATAATATATTAATTCAAGAGGAACCTGAAATGAGATGGAAGAGGATTAGTTTTACAATGCGGATAGGTGGTGTATGCACCCGACTTCTGGGGAAGTTTTGTACGCCCGCTTTAAACCGGGGTCAAATCAGGTCGTTGGCTAACGGGGCACGTAGGTGATTTAATTGGTTAATTTCTCCCGTTGAGAGATTGTAAAAATCTCTAACCGTCGTGGAATTATTAACGAAACAATATTAATCCGGACTAACGTATGAATTGCCTCAAGGCTGCGCGCGCAATTTGTGTGGTGTTGTACTCACCGTGAGTGAAACACACTGCCACGCGCTCACCCTTGTTCCGTCATTTACGGGGGTAAATTTTATGTCCAGGGGTTGATTCCGGTACAGGAAGGTAGGCTAGGGGTAGGCGAGACTACCCTGTAAATTTTTCGGGAATCGGTTAGGAAATACGGAAGATATCAGAATAAACCCGAGGAGGTACACATATGAAAATTTCTATAAGAAATTTTATTTCCCTATAAAAGATTGGAACCATTCTCATAAGAAAGGTTCCAATTTCTTATATATATCAATACTGCATAATAATTTAACTGGAACATCTATAGAAAAGGTTTGTATAAGAATTTTTATAATTTCACAGTGTATTTTATCCCCTGATGAGGATCTCAGATATAGATCGAAACGTTCGGATTTTTTTTGAAATAAAGGACAAATCAAGCCTGACCGATGAAGCCATTTTCTGAAGATTCAATTTCTTATGGATAAAAAAATCTTTCTTATAGAAATTTTCATACATGTATTTATTCTATCCCGGGAGGGGTACGGGTAATGACGCACTGGCGCGATACGAGAATTCTACCTTCGAATTAGGGGAATTGGCTAGCATTTTCAATATTAGAACTGAATTACGGCAAAGCTAAATTACGGGAAAAATATTATTTCCCAGATTGACGGGATTTATTCGGGAGAGTCACTTATTGTATCGGGATAATTATGGATTTATGAGATGGATAGGGGAACACGTGTTAGAAAAAGGAACGAGAAATGAAACTCGAGAAATCACATTTTCAGAAAGTGTACGTATGTGTGTGTGCGTGTTTGGGTGTATGTTAGTCTGTGATGACGCATGTCGACGGATATCTCCGGATCCGTTATACTCAATGGTCTGAAAATTTGACACCATTCTTTTCGCATGCGAAATGTTCTAACCGAAATCTGGACGAAATCGGCTGGATAGTTTTCGAGAAAGAGTCAATTTTCGAAAAATCGTTTTTCCGGAATATCTCAGCAAAAAATAAACCGATGGCACCCAGGCTGCGTGATGAGACTCATATGAATGGAACGCACATTTTACTCTCGGGGTCAATTTTGCTCCGATTTTTCGTTCCATTATTATCCCGATTTTTGTATTTTTTGCGTAAAGCTTATTGGCACGATAACTTAATCGATTTTTGAGCTAGAATCTAAAATTTCGTGAGTTTATATGTTTTAGAGACACAATGCTTCGTATTAAAATTGCGGAAAATCGGTCGAATAGTTTTGGACATATTTAAAACAATGTGTTATTTTTCCGAATGATCATAACTAAAAAAGTACTTGGCCAATTTCAATGAGATTATGCTTAAAAAAATTGTCGCAATGATAGCCGAAAGTTCTCCAAGTTTCAAATTTTTGACTGACACAGTTCTAATTTGCCATTGGAAAAATCACTTTCATAAGAAAAATCATGAAAACGAATTTTACTCGATTTTTTTCTGAGAACACATATATTTCTTATTCCATTTGGATAGCCATCTAAAGAGTATCCAGTATATTGGCGTCAACTACTTCAAGTTCTCTACCAATATTCGGGTGAATCTTTCCAAAGCTTCCTGATAAAAATGGATTTTCCGAAAAATCGTTTCTTCTATTGATTTATTCGACGTTTTTATAGAATATGATAGATATTTCTTAAAATTTCCTTCGGAAGCACTCTGCTAATGTATTAGCAGATATAAAAAAGAGAATACGTGGTGATTAACTAATCCCAGTCGACTCCCTGCTAGTTTCCCTTTGTATATAAAAACCCAAATCCTTCGACTTGAAACCTTGCCGACACTAGAGACATCTAGTGATTCAGATGGTAACTTCATTCTATCTGATTGTTGGTCATGATGGCATCTGGGTAAGGCCCACTTTGTGCTGCCATCGCGTGGTTTAGTTCAACCGCACGCGAAAATTCAAATTCAAAATTCTTCAAATTTTGAATTTTTTCGGTATTTCAAGGTATTTCATGAATAATTATACGGTTTGTCGCCATAATAACACCGGCACACAAAAAAAATTAAGTAGAATGTGCATTTGACCGGACTTACCTACGGGTACGTATTTTGGTCCTCTGAATCCGACTTCGAGGTCAGTTTGACCCCTACATCCTCGAAATTTCGAGAAAACTTCAAAAAACCGTAAAAATGATGAAAATTGGCAGTTTCAATGATAAAAAATGTTTTGGAACTAAACTAAGCGTGATTTTCATGTATTTTGATCCGCTGAATATGAATCGAAACTTTATTGAGACCACGAGCCATTTTAAATGTGAAAAAATCACACAAAACTATCGAAAATTCCGAAAAAATATAGTTTTCATGATAAAAAAACTTCTTCTGATCCAATTCAGATAAAATCTTATATCTTTTGATGTCTTCAATTTGCATCTTGATTTTTTTAGTCTATTCACCCTCTAAAGCTGGATAATTTCGAAAAAATTGTAAAAATGACCATTCATAACAGAAAAAAAATTGATTGAACATGATTCAATGCCTGAAATAAATACTCTATAACGTAGATATATCGAATAACTTGAAATCTCTGAACAACACAAGACCTAAAAAGATAGAAAGAAATGATTTTTACGAATCCTAAACTTTCCTTCGTTTGTATCGCACTCTTTTATCCTCAAATGATCTTTGTAGTGGATTCCTCTTTCGTTTACGATTTTCTTCGGGTACTTCTCTTTTTAACATCCACCAAAAATCTGCCATCATCTTAACACTCCAATTTCCTTGGTATCTACTCTCCATTTCACTGAGGTCTTGGTGAAAACGTCCTCCCTGCTCTTCACTATAATCTCCACAATTGTCAGGGAAGTGGTCAAGATGAGAATCTAAAAAGTGTAATTTGAGATTCATTAAACAACCCAAATTTTTGTAGTTTTTCAGCAATGCGTCAACTAAAGTGCTGTAATCCTCACTTCTGTTATTTCACAAAGAGTTTTGTGAAACATTTTTGAAGCTTACCCAAGCTGCTTTTTCTGTGTCGTTCATTGTTCCTTCAAAATTTGCATCCTGAAATAAAGATCGTATTTGGGGTCCATCAAAAATTCCCTCTTTCAATTTCGCATCACTTATTGCAGGGAAC
>JABSMS010016585.1:0-12055 GCA_018902275.1 Aleiodes sp. PSUC_FEM 10030003
GAAATGCATAAACGTGAACTCCAAGATATCGAGCGGTCATCCGCGCAGTATCGACCGGTAAAGCTCTATAAATTGGATTTTGCTTTCAAACTATTGGCATTAGGTCTATCGCTTTCGACGATAGTCTTTTTCCTAGAGTTATTGGTAGCAAAATATGGAGTTTCATAAAAAAAAAATTATTATTGAATCTATCTGGCGCTATTCTGTTATTTGAACAAAACAGTCTTATGGCGAATTCAAGAGAATGCAACGTGTATGAAAATTCCTATGCAATTTTTCATAGGATCTCCCATAGGGAATTCCATGAACAAACCTATAGAAATTTCTGACTTTTCTATTTACAGGAATTCTATAAACGGAACTATAACGTTCTCTGTCAAGAACGATGAAAAACATTGTCGAAAAACAACTTGATCGAACCTCAATAACATGAAAATTCAATACTAACAAGTATGTTCTTTGCAAAGATTGTGCGAAATTTGGAATTTGCAGATCTGGCCAAATTTCAAAAATTCCACCAGCGAACCAAGCGAAGGGTTATGCACTCGTGTACTTACCGTGTTAGTTTCGCGTGATACGAATTCGGTGCAGTTGCGGGAATTCTGCAATTACACTGATTAAATTTTAGATTGATTGTATGTATGTGGATTTTTTTGTACGCAGTCTAAATAGTCACATTGTAATAAAAATTGATGAAACAAATTAGGCAGAATTTCAAAAATAGGTCAACTACTACTTTTTTTCGATATTGTATTTGTAGTGGTAACATGAATAAACATTTTTAGATTGAGAGAATTGTTATTTATTTTTTAAATTGGATAAACATTCAATAAACTGATGAAAAATACCGCATAGCTGATTTCATGAGAGCATCTAATCATGTAATCAAGAAAACGTAATCGTTTTAAATTATTCGCAATCATGAAATCGCCAGAACGGTTCATGATTGCTTTTGATTTCAATTGTTATGCTAATGTGCTGTGTTGATATGTGCGATAATGATATATCATTCCAGGCCATTCAAAATATAGTCCATACTGTATTTTTGAAAATGCAGTCCATATTGTTTCTTTAAAAATGCAGTCCAGACTGTATTTTTCGAAATGCAGTCCAGAGTTTTCTTTTCCAAATACAATCCAGACTGTATTCTTCGAGATATAGTCCATACTGCATTTTTAAAACTGCAGTCCTAATTGTATTTTTAACAATGCAGTTCAAACTGAATTTGTTAAAATGAAGTACGGACTGTTTGTTGAAAATGCAGTCTAGACTGTATCCTTCGAGATGCAATCCATACTGTATTTTCAAAAATGCAGTAAAGATTTGTTTGGACTGCATTTTGAGAAATTCAGTCTTGACTGCATTTGAAAAAAGACAGTCTGCACTGAATTTCGAAAAATACAATCTGAACTGCATTTTGAAAAATACAGTGCGGACTGCATTTCGAAAAATACAGTCTGGACTTTACTTTTAACATACAAATTTCCATTGCTTTGGCTCACTATAATTCCACAAATGGTCGGAAACCAAGTATCCTACGCTACATTGTAGCGACAGTATCCAGGAATGAGCTGATTTTCTTTCTGATACAACATGACACTGAAATCGTTGGAACCATATACGCACTTATCGTGCAGAGAGCCTCCAAGGAAATTTCTGCAGCACCACCATTTTTTAATATTTTCAATTACAATTTATTTGAGGTATTCTTGAAGCCGTTTCGTAGCTTGTGTCGAAAAATGAAAATATTCCTTCCTACACCTTCAATTTTATGAATTTTTCGAAAATGTACTCGTTTTCCGAGCGGCTAGGCTGGTCAGACCTCTTAGGAGGGAGGGTAAGGTTTCTACATCTTTTTGTTGACTTTCCTTTATCAATTTACAACGTCTCAAGATCATTGTGTCAAAATTTCATGAAGATTGGAGCAAAAGTTTCGAAGGTATTACCAAAATGTGTATATTGTCCGTAGTTTTCTTCCCTATTCGTTTACCTTGGAGTTTTCGCAAGGAGTCATCATCCAAAATAATCACGACTGGTAACAGCCTCACGACAATCACAGTCCTCGATTAATTTTGAAGGTCGAGGGACATTTGCTAAATGATTTTTCTCTATTAAAATTACGAAAAATAGAATTGTGGTATTTTACGTTAATTTAATACAATCAACAGAATTTCGTTATTATTCCTAACAATGAAAAACGCCTGAATGAATATTCTCTTTTTCTTTGTGCCTGCAACTATCTATTCACTTGGTCAAAATTGTAATGGAAAAAAATTATCAACTAAATTTATTATTTTCGTGGGTAAAAGAACATGTCAATGAGAGAGAGAGAGGATATAATCGGGATGAAAACATGAAAAAACATCGCAATAGCTTCCAAGGACATCAACACCATGGAGTAATCCAAAGGGACCATATTGTTCGAAAATAAGTGAAAAATGAGTCATCTGTGTCCTTGAGAACTGTTTTCGTTATATTAGCTTTGGATGAACTCGAGGAGAGCTCAAGTTACTTACGGAAACCATACATAACTTTTTTGACTGTTGGCCGCGATTGGTATCAGTGAAACAGATTAAAATAAATCATCGGTAGAAACTCTGAAGTCTACCTTGAGGACAATAAAATACCAGTCAAGCATTCCACACTTTCCAATGAAAGGATAGTATACCTGCTGATTCACTTCTCTCTATTAACATTCAAAGAAATTACTGCATATTCAATAATCCTGAAGTCTAATCAAACAGCGAAATGAAACAAAGACATGAGAATTTTCTTTGACATTAGTTCTTCTGAAATATTTCGGAATGTAGAGAATCCGGAGATATTTCTCAAAAATCGATCTCAAACTGTACAGCAACTACAAAAGATTCTTTCAATGATATTTTTCAAGCAATGACATGAAGATAGCATTCTTCACTAGAACTGTTGCGTGCATAACTCCTCTTCGATGTGGAGAGCATATTAGTACATAGGTGCACATTTGAAAAGATGATCCGATGTTTAAACCTGGCTACGACCTTTCGACAATCCCATCAAATAGGTTACGATGCCAAGGACTCAATACCAATCTCTTACCGCAACAATGTTTTTTCATTCTGCTATTGGATTCTTTCGGCCTAACAATAATCGTATATCACTTTGCATAAAAATTATTTCGTATAACCAGATAGAGATTTAACAATGATACAAAAAGAGAAGTATGAAGCGAGGAACATGAAGAAGTCGAGTAACACTCGTAACTGAGCCAGACGGGTGGGAAATTACGCAACAATTCATTGACAAGTTGAACGGCCCGCACATCACATTGTTCTTCGGTCGAGCGACTTCATACTTTTTCCACTCTGGGTTGATTGTGTGCGCATCCTACAATCCCTTGGCCTTTCATGTGGAAAACAAAAGGAAATAACATATTGTCTCTTGCTTTCATGTAGGAGAAAAAGACTGGATAAGGTAACGGGATATGTAAAGTGATGTAAGAAAGAGAGAGAAGGACAAGGAGAAGAAACGAAGAGGAAGAAGAGGAGGTGGTGGTGAATAGGAGGCAAAAAGCCAGAGTCCTAAACTCATTCTTCTCACTTTCACTTCAGCCATCCTGTTGACTCGAAGCTTCTCCTTACTAATGGTATTGGTTTTATTTTCACGTGCGATGATGACATTAGCGTGCCTCACGTGGTTACTCTTCAGCATTAGCTTTGTTTACGGACAAGATGATACCGTAAGTATGATCTGATAAGTTAATTCGAAAGAATCATATGATTATTGTATCATTCTATCATCTAATTCCAGGATACAATGCCACCACCAGTTAATACAACGTTCTCGTGTAGAGGAAGAGACACAGGATTCTATGCTGATGTAGAGAATGATTGTGCAGTGTATCATACTTGTGACAATCATGGCAATAAATTTACGTACTATTGTCCGAAAGAAACGAAATTTCGCCAAGAAACATTAGTTTGTGATCATGCGCATTTGGTTAATTGTAAAAGTGCTGAAAAATTAATTACAAAAGTTCCACGAGACATTATTAATTCAAGTGATAATTCGGATAGTTTTCGTAGTTCAAGTGTACTCTCAAGATCCTTCACAATAAGTCAAGTGCCCTCAAGACTACTGGAGCCCCCTGAAGAGAATTCAAAAAAGTCAACAACATTCACAATGAGTTCAACGGTTTTTTTACGTAATTCAAATGTCAAAAAAAATGAACATGCCGAAAAAAGTATTAGTTCAACGACTACACGACCTTTTCACTCGAATCATAAATTCAAGGATTTGAGTGAGTTTCCTGCTTCTCAAATGCCGAAGAATCGTGCATTTGACGTATTACGTAAGAATAAAAATATTGAGGAACGAGAGAAAAGTACAACCAGGCCATTTTTCCTTCAAAGGGACAATTATCCCTACAGGGAGACATTGAGGTCCATTCAAAATAGAGCGGAAGGAATCCATCAGTCAACTAGGCACACTACAACCACCGAACGAACTACAACCGCCGGCACCGAGTTCCCGATTCCTGCTTTTAGAAGTGATGTATTTGGTTATACTACGGGTGATGAGGATCCTTATTATCCAAAACTTCCAACTAGTACAGAAATTTATTATACTCTCAAGGTCGAAAAATCACACATACCACTCTATTTTTCTTCTACCCCAAGGCCTTTCGCGAGTAGTTTGAATATAAAGATTCCAGATGTTTTACCAGATTTTAATACGGTTGATGATCTTGTTGATAGAAGGAAAATTCTCTATATTCCACGGACAAAATCACTTTAATCGACAATTCTGAAGGATTCGGATTAAATATTCCTTACAGAATAAAACGAAAGAGAGAGAATACAAACAAAAAATTAATAACAAACGATTTCATTATGTAAATAGTTTCAAAAACTTTCATAAAACATTTTGTAAGAAAACAAAATCAGTGTAACTAGAATTAAAGATGAAAGATTAAATGAAAGTACATCGTCAGGTTTTTGATTGTGATTATTTGTCTACAAGTCTCTTCAAAGATATCTCAAAGTAACTGAGAGTGTCCAAAAGGTGGGGAATATCGGGGTAACAGTATTGAATGAAAAAAAAAAGAATTATCAAAAGAAAATCACCAATGACTTTGGATGAATGACCAACACGTGTCGACAATTCCGCAGGACAAACTAACGGGGTCAATGGTTTTTTGCAGTTGTGTTGTCATGCTCAATGCTAGATGGGAAAGTTATGGTAGATGAGTCTGATATGTGACCATTCGTAGCAACTGCGTACAATGTGAGAACCGTTGGTTTAGTCAAATCAACAGAAGTGAGAATTGCCTGGGAACGGGTTGCTGATCCAACGCGAGATGTTACAATCCTAAAAGAAATTAATCGTTAATATGTTTCATACGTGAAAGTATTCATGTATATTCTTGATACAATTATGCCAGCAGCGTAATTTAGAGAGACGTAGTTTATTGTTGGGAACGGAGATAAGTTAATTTCACTCGGAGATCAATTTCATGAGATATATCTCAAAACGTGGGAGGAGATGGAATTTGTACAATCATCTTTCTATTTTGTAGAAATTAATCTCAAAGTTAGAGCTGAATTCTGTTTACCACTTCCCTACTGAATTGCTTTGATGATCCCACAATCAAATGAATTTGAAGTAATTTAAGCATATCGTCGCCCTAGTGGTAAAAGGGTGTGAGTGCTATTTTTTTGAGTTTCTGTTTACTAATAACAAAGAGCGTAACTTTTCTTTTATTTCCTCAATCGATTGTTCCGTATTTTTTCTATAATTTCTAGGATTTCCTCTTTTTCAACAAAGTACGTAACACATGAAAGTACTTCCTGCACATACGTCCTTTTTGTTCTCATTTTTTTCTAATTGAAAATTTCATACAGAAAATGGCTAATAACCGAAAGACGCAACTGCTGGAAATACGCCCTTTCATAATTGGACATGTTTAAACGATACGAAAAAAATGGAAAAATCACTCATAACAGAGGGGCGTATGTGCTGAACATGCATCCCTTTCACGCTGTACATTGATAATTAGACTCTTCTTCATTTCGTTTTTCCATGGTTTATTTTTGGTCAATACATCATGAGAAATATTCTGAGATGTATTTTGGATACATACACCCTTTTGCTGCTAGAGCGATAATATATTGAAATAAGACTCAATCAGGTTGAACTCGAGTGAACTCGAGAAAATGTTATTTCCTGTTGGAATTTCGTTCAATTTTGTATTTCATTGAATTTAGATAAGAAATTGACATAATCACCCATTGACTTGAATTTCGTAACCCCGTATGCTACACAACAGTTCAGGCGGATCCCAGGCAAGGAATAATGAGTTCAATATTGACCTTACAACTCGAAAATTCGTTGGTTTTGGCACAGTATCGTCTTCCACTAGTTTTCCTCCGCGTGACAGCTCCTATTGATGAAACAAAGTTAACGAAAGAAGAAGATGGCACATTCTGCATTGGCAAAGTTGGTCAGGGTTGCCATGGCAAGCGGCAAATTTTTAATGACAATGTCATGACAATCGCAGTGACAATTGTTATGACAATGCCATGACAATTGTTATGACATTATCATAACAATTGGCATGAAAATTTTTAGACGTGTTGCAGCTAAGTATTTTCCCGATTTCATGCGCTCATTCCCAAGTATTCATTTTTCAGACATCGCATAAACGCTTTAAGGTCCTTTGAAAATTCGATTTTTAATCGTCAATTATGCAGTAATTAATTGTTTTTTTTCGAGAATCTAAATTTTTCTGAGGAGCGAATGAAACGATTGGGAATATCCATTAAAGAGTAAATATATGAATAATATCGTCGCCCTAGAATGAGAAGGGCGTAAGAGCCATTTTTTTCTTGCTGGATAAGAAAAGGGCGTAAGTTAGTATTCTTATGAAAAAATGAATGTAGATTCAATTCCTGTACATTTTTTAAAAAATGGCACTTACGCCCTTTTAACTCTAGGCCGACGATATATGTAGGGTACACCAGAGAAGTTCAACAAATTTTTGAAGGAATCAATTTTTCTTCATGGTAGCTAAAAATCAGGAAGTGATTACGTATGAACCAATTTCTCGTTCTCTCCCTTGCTTCCTTCCTTTCCTCTTCCAAAGTAGAGTTAAAAAGTACCGCGAATGTTGAGCGCGAGGAGCTCGGATAAGAAGTTTCACTTAAAAAACTTCACAAATATGATTTCTTTTTCAATTATATCATGAAATTATGAAATTTGAACTAACCGGAAGTGAAGTACTTTTAAGATACTCATAAAGCATAGATCGATCGAAGTCAATGGCAATACGTGGCAAACATGGTGCAGTTAAATTTTCAACGATGTGATCAACATTGCCCGAATTCCTGAGTTCTTCAGCTAAAACAGCAATCATTCCGTCTTTAATACGACACTTGTTTCGCAGCATCTCAACTGCCGTAATTAATCCTGTAATTCCGTAATTCTCAATTAAAATGTTTCAAATAATTCCACGTAAGAAGATTAATTTTTTCGATGTCTAACCAACATCATTTTCTGCGAGTGAAAGCCTCGATAATTCCTTCGGACAATGGCTAAGTTCATCGTTGAGTTCATCACCACAAACACAACAGGGTCTGTGAAATAAGAAACTGCAGATTAATTCATAATGATGGCCTCTATAATTAACAGATCATTAGTATCGTGTGGATGAAAACTAAAAATGGAGATGATAAATGCATCATAGAAGTTGTTAATGGATAGAAACAGTTGAAGATTTTTTTCTCTCGTTCGAAAGAAAACACATTAATTAATTCTAAATTTTTCATTAGTGAAAAGCCTCATATATATCATAATTATCTTATGAATAGTATGTTAAAGAGTTGAATTAAACCGGTTAGAATAATCTGAAAAATTCTTAACGTTCATATATAATGAATAATTGAAGTATTAGAGTCAAATAAACTTTCAATCCTCTACAAAACTCTACTAGTTAAATTCCTGATATTTCAATCTAATATCTTTCTTGCGCTAGTTGAGATTTATAGTAATTGAGTTTGAACTAGTAATTTATTCTGAACTTTTTGAATGTCCCTCCACTTTTTATACATTACTTCAATCAAATTATCATCGATCTCCAATCTCAATCAAACTTTTATAAATATCTTTTCATAATAAATTACTTCCAATCAAGTGAATTGAGTACTTTCTTTGAGTAAGTGAATAAAAAAAATCATTACCCTCCAGGTTTAATTTCTGATGTTTCTCCATCATCAACGATTTCAATAATTGTTCCGCAGCCACAAGGACAAACTTTGAACTCTCCTTGTTGATAATATCCACAGCCACACGGGCAAACAGCTCCACTATTTTTGGAATCTTCAATTTCTACATCTCTCTGGCTAATTTTCGATGATAATTCCGATGGCACTGGCTGAATTGAATTTAATTTATCTTCGAAAAAAGGTGTAAATAATTAATCATTAAAGTTCAAACTCACCGGATCTAAATCATCCGATAATTCGACTTGAATAGCAACTGTAATTTCATGTTCAGAATTATCTTCCTCCTCTTTTCCTCTAATCATGTCGATTGATGTTACCGTCTTTGTAATCGATCCTTTCTCTTTTAAATACTGACATCCACATGGACAGTCCAACGAATGTAATTCACATTTACCCATACACATAGGCCTGATTTCATTCACCTCAGGGTCAGTCTTGGGTGATTTTTTTTTTATGACGGATGGAATGTGCCAGCTCTTATCGCATTGACATTTATCACCACATGCATTGCAAATCCATTCCCCTTGAGGACCAACGCCATCCGGGCCCCATTCATTGCATTTACACGAGACCCCTGGCTATGAAATATCGATATGATTTTTCGTTTGGTTTCGATATGAATCAGGGATTAATAGGCTTTCCAGGGCTCGAACAAAGTCACTGCAATTATAAAATTTACCTAATTTCTTTGTTGAAGAATTCAAAAAAATCTAGAATTCTTTGTATTCCCTAGAAAGCCTGAATTCCGTCATTTAGGTGATCGGAAACTCACCTGGCTAGTCGTAGGAGCATTGCGTTCTCCGAGATTCTTTAATGTTAATGCAGTTTCCTTGATCGGCTCGATGAGCTCCGCAAGACCCAAGCTCTGATGAATAATTGGAATAATTTAGGAGTGAAGTGCTGACACGAGATAAGTCAATTTCACTGTCGTATCACTTTTTTGAGGATAACTCGAAATTTTAAATACACTAATTTTTAAAATTCGTAAAAAAAAGTGATTTTAGGATGCAATTGACTTATCTCGGTCTACTAACTTCCAAAGTTTTTTTATCTTATTATTTATGAGGCAGTTTGTTCTATAAATTCAATTTGTTACTTTAGCTTTCTCTAAAATGCTCTCAAACTTTTCAGCCAAGTCATTCAAACTTTGACTCCGATCGGGCAATGTGACCTCCCCAACCTCCTCGTAGCAATCAGGATTCTGACAGGATAAACACTGAGCATTTGTATTCCTTGAAGTACTTGGATTCAATCCAGATGACGTTTGACCCATTTGAATTTATTCGTCAACACCGGTAATTTTTTCTTCATTTCATTGAACCGACTTTTTTGAGGTTCAAATTGCCCAACAAAATAAATGAAAATTCGAAACAGTGAAATGAACACAGTACAGGTGGCATCACTGATTCGTGGAGAAGATTATAAAGTACTTTTATGAATAATTCATGTAATATTATTCAGCATTACAGAAAAATAATGGTCATAATCGTTCGGAATGTTTATTTATTCGGTTAATATGGAATACGCATGAATGTCAACTGAGATATACAGTAAAAATTCTTAGGTCATTGCTTCTTCCCTTCACCGGGTCGCATTATTTTCAACGTTAATGAAGTTGGAGGATTCTTCGAATTGTTGCAATTCTACTGAGATGCCCAGAAACTTTCTACTCGAAATGGCGAAGAAACGATATTTTTCAAAATAATATTCTCGGTTATCACCCTGAAGTTTTTTCCTTCGATGTTACTTCGAAAGTTTTCTTTTCAGTCTTTAATTAAACAAAAGTTGAATTATATAATAGTTATTTCTTTTATAAGTTTATTTAATACCTTGTAAATACTGTAAATAATCTATATCCTGTAAATAAATAAATTAAAAAGAAAAGTATATAAAAAGTTCTGTGAATTATTTTGAAGATTAAGCTTCTATAATCTCATGGGATACATTGCATTAAAAAGAAGAACCATCCATAAAATAACTGACAGAACAAAAAAAAACTGTCATTTTTTTCATTAAAATTTTTCGTTTCACTGAATCTTCCATTCCTGCTATTGCTATAAATAGGAAGAGAAATTAAATGATGGCTGATTCGTTGGAAAATTCTCCTAAACATAAGAAACAAAGTTATTGGAGTGATTTAGTACGCCATTACGAAGAAAGAAATGCATCTCTGGAGAAACGGCATGATGCCCTAGCGGAAAGAGTTAGAATCATGGAATTGGCGCTTCCTTCAATGCTAATGGGTGCAGTAGTCAATCTAAATTCATTGCCGAGTGAAAAGTAAAATGTTGAATCTTCTTCTAAAATTCTATTTTTATCTCATTATCCATTAAATTATCCCATGAACTTCAAGCGGAACGATGGAATCCTTCATTCCTTTAACCAGTCCAGAAAAATCGAACTATTCATCCCCAAATTCATCCGAGGCACCTGAAAATCATGGAGCATCACCGGGAAAATAATCAAGCAGTATGTAAACACAATGAGCATGTTCTCTTTTTATTCGAATAAAACATAATCATGCAATCCATTCGTAGATATACAATGAAATCAATTAAAATTAAAAATAAAAACTAATTATTAATTTCTTCGGCGAAAACTATCAAAGCTAATTGATAAAATTAAAAGCACAGAAGTTTGTTGTTTACTTTCAGAAGCCACCTAATGTAAACTTTACACGCTAAACAAAAATCGACTAGAGATTACCTGAACCCTAAATCTATCTCATTCATTGAAATCACGGCAAGTTCAAACACATTTAATTTCGTGATTAAAATCCTCAAAACAATTGACAAATGGATGACATGCATATGTGTAACTCTCTCAGGGGCGAAAGAATAAAACCAAACGCAAAATAAATTGACATACTGAAACACACACATTTTTTCGTCGTCGGTCTTATACAAATATTGTATCATTATAAATCTCTCATATTTTTGTTAAAAATGTCCTTCGTAGCGTTCGAGTCGTAATTCGCTGCATAAAATGTCTTATAATCTTTATATGTTTATCAAGAACGGTGGGCAAAGTAGCGTTTACTTCTTCTTTAACAATGTTATAAATCAGGAACTGATGGAAAATGAAATGATGAATGATGAAATGTTTCGTTGAAATTAAAGTTTTACGATCGTTTGGAGTGTCCTCATTCGTGCGGTAGGACGTACCGTTCCTGGTCGTCACTTGGGCACACCAAGCAGCGCCAGCAGTATATAGTCCTGTGAAATGAAAATGAAAAGTTGTTATTCAACACTTTAAATAGTGATGGCAATTTAAATATTCACTTTGATGATCACATTAAAGTTTAAATGAAAGTTTATTTGAATTTCCAACCCACTTTCTGCGAGTTTTTATTCATCCGTTCTCGTAGAAAAAAATTGTGGTGATATTCGAATGTAATATGCAATTGAACGAGTCAACCGATTGAAGCAATTATTCCTGCAAAAATTTTCCAACTACATAACGAAAATATTTTATATATTGAGCTCCATATAATCTCACATTGGCGCACAGATTTAGTATATCTTCTTCATTTTATCTTCGAATAATAAGTATGGTTTGGTGGATTGGCGTCATAATTCACTCGAAATAGATTGCTTCAATAGTTACCATGCAAGAAAATTATAATTTTGATCGAAATTCTACAGGAATGGAAATCAATTTTTTTTGACATTGAAAATTAATCCCACTCGATGGGCAATGAATTTTCATTTAATTCACTTGAATAATTTGAAATTCAGAATTAGAAAATGAATTGTGGGTTGAAAAAAATCGAAATATTATTCTGTCTGCTGCTATAA
>JABSMS010016596.1:0-12055 GCA_018902275.1 Aleiodes sp. PSUC_FEM 10030003
TTATTATTATTTTTAGAGAAGAAAAAGAAGCCCAAACCGAAGCACCGTTCATCCAGGATTACGTTTTTATAGCTATGGTGTGTCAGTATTGCTATAAGGAGAGACTCAGGGTTATAAATATCGTACAGATGCGTGGAAGGAGCGTGAACGAGGTACTTCGAAAGAGATAAGGCATTATACTCCGAAAAAAAATTGTTTTTATTCAAATAAAATGTTATATGGTTCTTATGCAATTTTGTTCGTCTGGTGGATGTTTAATTATATTGTTTCATAAAGTTCATAAATTATGGAATATCATTAAAATATTGAATTATTTATGGCAACATTATTGATGCTGAATAAAAGTTACTTTTATGCTTAAATAAGTGCGAATTAAAACGAAGTGGTTGATTCAATGATTTCATTATTGAAGCAATTGTTTTTCTTATTGGTTTTTTTTACTATTTCATTTGATCTCTGATTCCAGTCGACGGAAAAAGGATTTATTGAATAAGATTTGAGGATTTGATAATTCAGTATTTATTTCAGGAATTATATCAATCGTGCTGCATAACTCCTCATAAAATTTATGTGGAACAATAAAGTTGAGAAATAACCTAAATTGTAGCGGTGAGGAAAGTCGAGGGAAATTCCATCAAAAAATGCTCCGAGACTATAAATTTTCTTGCGATGCTTTCCGGGATAATTGAAAGAATGGAAATAAAAAATTAAATTGTAAATTATTGTAAAAACTATTGCAGTATAATAAATCGTTTCTTTTTTATTGAGAATTTGCCCGAATGAATTACGTACATTCAAAAAAAATGACACTCTCACGATTGATATCTAAATTCCCTATAAATAAGCATAAGTGATTAATTCTAAATCAATTGAAATTTATGTGCAGATTAATTCCAATGAAAAAAAAAATAAAAAAACATTGTATTGATTTGTATCGGAAAAAGTTAAATAAATGAAAGTGTAATGATATACCAAACGCCCTATAATGAATACCCAGAATTTCTTCAGGATGAATTATATCTACTAGAAAGACGATAAATTTCCGTTTGGTATCACACGGAATTTATTGGTGAATAGAAGAATGAGTAAAAACTTCAGACGAAGAGAGAGAGATTTTAAACTTCTAATACCACGCGCCTGAAGAATCGATTCATGCGTAACTTGGCGAGAAAACTGGCCACCCACGCCCTTCCTATTGCACAAACATATTGCAATATGCAGGGCCTTCTAGTGAATACAACTGGGACAGGTGCGTGTAAAGCGCTAAACCTCCAGGAGGGACTTTATAGCGTTAGTGATCGGTATTTTCTATACTAGACGCTAACTCATTCTTCACGACGTGTATAAAATAAGGCGTGTGTGGTAACACGATAATAGACAACGGATTCGAATACTTGGTTTTTTGTCATTAAAGATATTTCGTTCTGCAAGAACGTGTAAAACTCTTTCCATTCATTTCTCGTATTTTTATTTTAATTGGTAATCCTGAAATGATGTTTGTTTACTTGATTCATTTATTTTCTAATCTCGTTATCGGCATCACAAGATGAAATGTTATGTTGTACTGGGAAGCAGTTTCTTTAGTGAAATCATTAGTGCGATAAGTCGATCAATCTCAGACTTCTTCCATACTCGCGTGTTTAATACCTGGTTTTAGAGCGTTAAACTGTTCGAACTGAGTTGTGCAATAATTAATCTGAAAAGGCGTCGACGGGAGTTTTACGCTGCCGAGTGACACTAAACCGAACTCGTTATGTCGGCCATCGTCGTGTTCACATAGTGTGTACATGAAAATCGGGACTTTATTATTTTTCATTTTATTTATTTATTTCTAATGCAAAATTCGTGACTAATGCGATTGATACATGATAGTTCCACACGCAAGTTTCATACGCAAGTGGATTAATAACGAAAAAGTCACCCACACTTGTTTACAAGTCGTTCAAAGTCTCGAGGTGAGATGTAGGTATACTGAGAGAAATGCGCGCGGCCATTGTGCGTGTGAAAGCTGGTTTTGACATGTCACAAAGTACGATCGAATTAAAAGTAAAAAAGAAGTCTTGTTCCGGGATTTAATTTGGGCGGAATGCCCACGGTACGCAAATACTTCCAATGAAGGTAACATTGTTTCAACAAAAATGGGTTAAAGATAAAGAGAGAGGAAGCTGAGAGCAATGTGTAGAAGGGAGATGTGTACTTTGAGAGCCACGTGGAGATCTTATCTCTCTTTGCGATTCAACCATCTGATTTCGATCCTAGCGATAAGTATTTCAGCTTCAAAGTTCCGCGTTGAAGAAAAAACGCAAACAAAAAATTTCTCATGAAAAAAAATTGAGGTTAAGTGGGTGCGCACAAACGAAAATTTTCTTCAAATTGAATTGAAATACTTAATCATTTTCAGTTAAACAAACGAGTTGAGGGCTTGTTTTCGCGTGGGAGAGTTAGAGCCAAACGGATATACATACCCCTCGTGTTATGGCTTGTGATCTCGATTGCCTGGATTTACCTCGGCATATAAATCGATGGAGAAAAAGAAGTTTTTGAATAAAGAAATAAAAAGAAATCATCACCCAAGAGACATAAGGTATTGAGTTGCACAATTTCCATGGATCGTCCAATGGGTGCGAGGGAAAGGAGCCACTGTTACTTGGTTCAAGCGCCACGCCCCAGTGGTATACAACAGCATCCGATACTATTGCAAGGTGAAACGAGCTGTTCATCTTGTATCGTCATGTTGACTAGACGTATTTGACTCTAATGATCCATTCATTTGACATTTATTACCATTACTATATTATTATATTCAATAATGTCCTCCATATTTTTTATCTGTTCTACTTTCTGTAGATGATAGAAATTGAAAATCCATCAAGAGATATGGAGGTAATATTTTTTTCGATTGGATTCAAAAAGAATACTGAATCTGAATAAGTGACTGGTAATTTTGTATACAATGTGATGAATCAGGAAAGAAGCAAACAATAATTCAACAATTTAACTCTTTTCTTACGTGTTAGAAGTCATCGAGATTTTCCCCTCAATGAGAAAGTAAGCAATCAAAATCTGTCGCAAACAAATCTCACCAGTGTGAACGTGAGAGGTGTCGGGGTTCACGTGACGATATACACTATCTGTGCATGAAGAAACAAATTTTATCTACTTTTCAATTCTCTTTTATTTTCATTGCCTCATTTTCTTTTCACTTTGATAAAAAATTGATGCAGGTTACATTTGCCCTCGAGTGATGCACACAGTATGAGGTGGAAGGTAAATAAGAAAAAAGTGGAGAAATAAAGGATAATGCCTGGTATCATCTTATTGAGAGACTCCAAAGTGATGGTGAGAGATCTGCGAGAGTGCAAGTGTTTGTGAAAAGTCAAATAGGAAGTAAGAGAAGAAACGATCAATCACTGAGAATGTTTAACCGGAAGTAGGAGGATTCAGAGGTAGTAATTGTCTCCAATAACAGGTCACATCGCGCAATTTCTTTTTTCTCCTCTCTATTTTTCAGAACTCTGGGAAATTTCCTTCACCTCGATTTAAGTAGAATATTATTGAAATTATGGAATTCAATTTTATTTCGATATTCATTAACAGTAAACATTACAATTTGTTTGCCGGAATGATTGCTTGAATGAGAATAGAAAATGTGAAATGGAAGAAGCAAAATTAATTGAGAAGAAATAAATTTTTCAAAGTAGATTAAACATTCCACAGCAGGTTGTGTTGAAACGTAAAATTCCATCAAGAAGTTGTGTTGTCAGGATTGAAACGTGAATCAGAATGTAATCTAAGAAAAAGAGAAGACAAGCAGAGCATGTAATAAACAATGAGATATATGGATGCATATAATTCCAGCTGCGACTGGTGTGGGCGTTTGGTGCTCAATGGATCGATGAAAGGCAACAAACTCAGCATCGTACTATGCTGTAAGATAAACCAGGGGTGCCAGGGCTCGGTTTGAAACCAAATGGAAAGCAAAAGGAAGAAGGGAAGAAGCTAGACATACCCGGTCACGTACTGAATTTACATAGAACAGGACTGTCTCCCCTTGCAAGAGAAAAAAGAAAATTCAGACGAGAAGGTGAAAATAGGAAGAGAAGCCGGGGCTCAAAGGATGTCTTACCGGGTGATTCGCTGGTCTTCCCCAATTTCCCATGAACGAATAGAGATAGAAACGGTGACTGAGGTCAAAGTCAAACCTTCTATCCCTCCCGCAAACGATGGATCAGGATGATAAGAAACTTATCTCCTTATTTCTTCTACTTTCGCGCCTAAGTAACAATACGAGCTCGGTTAGATTCATGAGTCGACACAGATCTCAACTCAAGACGTTGGAATGTATTTTGCATATGAAACTAACCGGAATGAGACCGGAAGGAGTCGCCCAATTCGACCTTCCAAGATTCAAATCAAAAATAGAGAAATTGTTAAGATGTTTTTTTTGTCTCTACAACGAAAACGTGCGAATCAAAACCATAAAGGCAATGTCTCGCACCCCTCGTTACTCCTCAGATGTGTTTGAAACAACGATAAACACAACAACAGCACTTTCGCACGATTGGTCATGCTGATAAGAATCACCACTTTCGCGCCTTAGTGAAATTCTTACGTGGATGTGCCGTCTCCTCGGTTTTTGTCTCCAACGGATTTTAATAAAAAGGACTAATAAAATGTATGTATGAAATAAATGTGGAAAATACACGAGTAACGTGTCGGAAGAAAATGTGCAATTGTACGGAGAGTATTGAACTCGATTCAGTTACGTTATGTTCTATAGAGATTGAGGGAGGGGATTTTGTTGATACGAGTGGGCGATTCTACTGCCTTTCCTGGTTTCCGATAAAAGGTATACGAGTATCACATTTATACCAAGTGGCATTTATAAACTTAGGCTGCATACCAATATACCATTGGACACAAAAGAAAATCCTGGAATGATAGAAAGGTGCAGGTTTGCTAATAATAGACTCCAACTGGAAGCTGGTACTGGTAGCAGGTGGGTTTCATATCGTGACCTCGGATCAACTTGAGAAGAAATTTTTCCCCTTTTGGAGATATTGATAGAGTATTAGAAACTTCAGTGAAGTTTTATTGACCATTGCGACATTTGAAAAAAATTACTATATTCTATGGAATATATTTTTGTTGTAATTAGGCCATATTGGTTGGGAACGCGTTCGTTAATAAACATCTTTAAGCATTTCAACTCCTCTCCACCCTATTTTTTATCAAACTCACATTACTGCGGAAAGATAAAAATGTAAATGATTTCAAATAAGCAAAAATTCTGAAAAAAAATTACCATCGAAACTCTAATTTTATGTACCGTGTGTATTAATTCTAAATTGTTCGTGATATCACTTTTTAATGGCTACATCGATCAGAAACGCTTCCGTTAATGAATTTCTACCGGCGAAATGAAGAGAAGACTCAACATCCTAATTAACATAATTATTTCCATTATTCCACTGCAAAAAAACAATTTTATTGTCTAATTATGTTGAAAGTTGAGTAAAGCTTCAATTGAAAGAAACATAAAGAATTCATGTGGAAAACATAAGATCCGCAACTATCATTATGAAATGAATGGAGCCAAGGTGAACCCTGACAGGTAGTTGCGGTGATCTAAGAAATATGAATCAACCTTGACGGATGAAAGAGGCCGATAACATTTGTGTTTTTCTTTTATTCAGATTAGAGCCTTTCAATTCAATTGTCATGTTAGGGACAATTAAATGAGACAAACAGGGGAATGAGGCGCAAAGGGGGATGTTGAAGGAATCTTTTGGACGCAGCGATCCGATTCCAAATGGCGGAACAGTACCAATGAGAAGTCACATATGCTAGGATATATTCAAACGTATGCTGTGTCGGCGAACGGTTAATGATTCCTGATAAGGTCGGTTGCTCCATGAACCATAGCATATAAGTCATTCGAGCAACTAGACGACATGGCAGGCAAAATGAATCGGTTCGGATTAAACAAGGAGAGTTTGAATAGCGACCTTGGACGTGAGGAATGATAGAAAAGAAGGAAAAATGAGTTGTGAATATTATTCAACAATATTTGCATGAAATGGAGGAAAATCGCAGGAACTTTTGTAGGTAAACCATTATACATGTGATTTGATCAATATTTCATTGTTCCGATGTTCTTCGGACAATTCATAAATTAATGAAAGTTTAATAAATGAAAATTCACCGTCAATTTGAAAAGAACATAACAATTTCCTCATAATCTAGTAAAAACTAGGAATTTCGAAGAATGTATTGATAGAAAATTGAACAATCTATTAAGTCAATAGAACCACAATTACCTCAAGGCATTACCAACAATATCGAACAAAGTATAGGAATCACCATAAAAATTGATTACAATGTATCAATAAGTCATTGAAAGTAACTAGCAAATCCTGTAATAAAAATCAGCAATTGGCTATTTCACATAACGAAATAATAAGTACGGAAATACCAGGATAACGATGTCATTACAAGCGGCATTAGCCAACTGAACAGAAACTCCGCCCTCCAAGTCATTCCATTGCTCAATTTTTCGTGATTCGTCTCAATGCAACGCGAGATAAAAAAGGTATAAATGGAAAAAAAAGACAAAACAAAACATAACTCCCTCCAGGGTGATACATATAGACATTTGAAAAAGTATTCCAGTTTGACTCGAGAAAAGGTGTGGTTTTGTGTCTCATGCTGCGATTGGGGTCCATTGGTACGTGCCAACACTATCGGGATTTATGTATTGCCAGCTTAGCAATCAATACCAGCTCGATTCTTAACAGTCAGGTATTTTGTTTGTAACACGAACTTGAAAACAAAAAGAAAGAAAAATAGAATCAAGAAGAGAAAAAGAAAGAGACATTCCACGAATAATGTCAGAAAGTAAATAACGTTATGCAATTGTTGTATTCTAATGATTTTTCGTAAATTGTTACGTATATATTAGTTTCAGGATGACGGAAATACTAATTTAAATATAAATAAATTGGTATTATTCCCAGGGACAATAAAAGTGAGCTCTCCTCGAGAGAGGCCCAGGCTATTACCATTTTCCCACGTCTATAAAGCATAGACAAATGCCTGAGGTTCGTTTACAAACTCCTCCTACTAGGTCACCGTATCATCGGTTTACCAGGTACACACCACCAATGTTACTCTCCCTGCTTTGTGTCTCGTATATTCCACAAGTGACTCCTAACTTCCACCAGTAGTCACTGTGAATGTAAATTTCATGTAAATCGTTCAACCTTTTGAACGTAGAATCACGAGATTGTGAATTTTTTTGTTGTTCTTTTATTTACAGCCTTTTCATTTTTCTTTCTTTAATTTTATACGCGTCTTAGAGGATTTAGGATTCGTTGTCATGGCGAAGCAGGAAGGCACTCGTGATTGTTGATACTATGGGATCCGGGTCGGT
Organism: Aleiodes sp. PSUC_FEM 10030003; assembly: GCA_018902275.1. Lineage (NCBI taxonomy): Eukaryota > Metazoa > Arthropoda > Insecta > Hymenoptera > Braconidae > Aleiodes > Aleiodes sp. PSUC_FEM 10030003. The sequence continues at coordinate 7,433 of JABSMS010016596.1, forward strand.
ATTATACTGCACCAAGTATGTACTTTTGGAATCCGGAATTCATTCTTTCTATTGCTGTCTCTAATGATCTCTCGTTTGGGATAGGTGGAAGGGAAAACCGTTTAAATGTTCCGATTCTTCTTCTTCAATTTCTTCTGGCGATGAAATCGCAGGTAGTGTCGCTGAGTGAAAACAGAGGCGTGTAACCTACTTTATGAAAATAGACGAGTAATAGATTAGAAAAAAAAGAAAGAAACAGGAAGGTTGCATGTTAGTTAAAGTGTCTTTATCAGAAAGGCTGAAAATTCGAATTTATGAATTTAAGGATTTTATTTCAATGGGGAAAATTTTAGATAGCCTAGGCTAATTCTCATAACTCTTTGTGTTCCTGTTTCACCACCATTATATTTTTTTGAAAATAAATTAATGTTTTTACTTCTGAAATGTCATTTCTATTTATCTTTATACACAAACAGAAGTAGATTTCGTAGGACGAACAGGCGAGTTTTCACTCGAGTATTGACGGACATTATATAGAGTGTCCAATGAAGTGTTGAACTCTTTCTTTTAGAATTTACACTGTACAAACAGGACGAGGCATGTGTGTTTACCAATCGAGACTAAGTTGAACGTAAGGCGTAATACACTGCGTAGCTATTTAATTTAAAAGTTCAACTTATCACGGTATGGCAATATGAAACGCAGAAACGACAATTTATGTCGAGTGGACGCGTGGGTTGTACAGTTGGATATACATTTTCGATATGATGTTGGATTTTCAACTTCCTACAACTGTTTCATTCGCACCTGGCATCAAAAGCTTCATTAACGATTGTTGGAGAGTGATTTTTAGGAAAAATATTTGAAATATTTCTCATTGCAACCAAAATAATAAATTATATATTTTTGCAAGGCATTCTTCAGAAATGAAACAAATAAACATTGAAAATCAAATGGAAATGTCCATCTCCTAATATAAAACTCTTCTAGTTGATTAAAGTATCGTTTCAAAAAGGAAATTACTTTCATAACATTGAAACTCAAACAGAAGTACATTCAAAAAAATGAAATATTAGCTTATGATTTAACTACACGGAAGAGACTGATAATCGGCTTCATTATATCGTGTCTTACACCTGGTAATATCGGACAAGTAGCTGAGAAACGAAGGGGGAAATTGCTGAATTGATACGAACACTTTCCGGTCCCGGAGGGAATTACACGGATAGAAAATGATAAAATAAAAAAATTACAGCTATCCTTAGAGATACATAGTACAACGTGCGTGGGTGTCAGATGGAAAAACGAGAAGCTTTTAAATCATTTACTATTGATCATAAGTGAAAATCATATTAATTTTTCAACTCCAAAATACTCGATTACATTATTAATGTGATTTCATTGAGTAAATAAATAAAATGGAAAAAAATTTGAATAATGATTTGTCGAAAGTGGATGGTTCAAAGGTGTTCGATCACTCGATAAACTTTCATTCTCTGTTTGGTGAAGTTTAATGAGCAAATACAATGATATTATTTGTTTTTTCGATTATGAGGAAATTCTCTGATTTAAAATTAATTACATTCGAGAAAGTCTCGGGTGGTCATTCGCTGTAAGTAGATAATAAAACAAAAACCATGAGTCAATACGTTATTTATTTATTGGAAAATATGAAAAGTTGATAGAGAGACGAATTGAAATATAATTGGTAACGTGGGAATAAACAGAAGTAGTAATCTATCACTCTACTCTCGAAGTTTAATCCTGAATGAAATTCACATAGGCATCTATGGAATTTAAACTTCAGAATGGCTTGGGGTGTGATCGCTGTGGCGTCTCTCAGTGTTTGGTACTTAACTGATAATATTTTACAATTGGGTGTCACTGGGTCACGGGGCAACACATTTTCACGCTAGGATACGTGAGTAACTCACGACTTCCTCACGAGGTTGTATATGCTTGAAGAATTTAATTCCGCTAAATGCACTTTGTTGGTCCGTTACATTATGTTACAACGTCACTTTTTGCACAATTACACATCTAAACGAGTGGTGAGAGTGCTTTGATGATCCTCCTTGTGAATGTTCACCACCCACATGAAAATCGATGGATTTACATAAATTTAATTTGCATAAAATTAACATTTTAATAAAAGAAATTATGTAAAAATCAATTATTCTTTCATTCCATTAAAATAAACATATTCATAACTATTTGTTTCATTATTATGAAAAGTCATAAACAATTTTAAAAATGGACTTTAATCTTTGTATCTAGGTGAAAGAAATTTTAAATAAATTCGACTGACAGAAAAAAATGAATTTTGATTGACACTCTAACCCAGCATGATCTCTACAATAATTTTTGTTGCATCAAGTGCTCTTCAGAATTCTACACAGACTTCTCTTTGCTTCCATGGGATAAGTATGATCACAGAGTAACGTTCATCATTTCGAATCAATGCTTCTTTATTCCATTTTCTTTTCTACTTCTTCTTTTTAAATAATTCAATGATCCAAGGGTTGTTCAATTTGGATGGAAATAGCCTGACTGATCATTTTGCATCATCGATATTACTCTCGCATGGCCACTCACTAGAATCGATGATCCTTTCGACAGTAGAGGTGTTGAATAAAAGCAGAGAAAAAAATTAATAGGAAAAAAACGAGGAAAAAAATGAAAGACATTCTTTGCAAGCTGCAATTACGGAATCGGCAAGTTCTTCGGTACTGACCGAGAAAGATTCTGAGTGTGCGACGTCACCGGCGTTAACGAGCCACGTTGGGCTAAAGACCTTGCGCCTCACCCAGTGCTCTTGAACTTGATGATCTCCCGTTCATTTTTATCTCTTCAAATTCTTCATTTTCTTTTATTCACGCTCGTTAGCTCGTTGTATCACAAATCGAATACCATTGTGATTGGTATTTCGCGAGGGGAAATCACTTAATTTATTGATCAATCTTCTTTATAAGGAATGCATCTCTTTTGATTTTGAAAAAAAATTGAAATTTTTATAATGAAATTCTTTTCAATTGAGACAATTGATATGGCACGAGAGTGAAAACATGAAGAAAAACCGCAGTAATTTTTTTTTTAAAGTATGAAGGTCCTTCAAGTAGCTTCGATCGAATTTATAGGAAATCGTATGTTTGAACTTAACTTCTAATTTTAAGATGTGAAATTTAATAATTGTCTGACTTCTGTATTGTGCGATCATTTATATATTTTATTGTAATCATTTCTTCATTTGGGATCCCTTTCGCTCAGAACCACGATAAATCTTGCGAGCCCCTTTATCCGTATTTCTCTCACGAGAATATTGGATCGACTAAAATTATACGACGTTACTCAGTTTGAACTAAATAAAAGTAAGTATACTTCACTATTACAATCGGATCTGTCCCAGTTGTTAGAGGCGAGGCGCGCGAGCGCGATTCTACGTCTTTCGTCGTACCGAGGAGCTTCGTGATTTAGCAGTTACTACCCAACCTGGAGCCCCAATTAAAATCAGCTCATGACACCCGTCTCGCGATATATTTCATTTTATTCGTAATGATTGGTTTTTTTTTCAATCACTTTCTTCTCACCTTCCTCAGTCATGAGAATTGTTTAACCTCAATTCGAATTGTCGATAAGATGCTTGTAACAATGTCCAAACAAAGAGTAATCTGATAATGTTGTAGGGAAAAAATCAGCGACGAGGGGTTACAATACCTTTAAAGATCTTTTCGAGTTTCTTTATTCCCCTTGTAGGATAAAATTTCTACAAGTACATAACGAGCTCAGACGATAAGAGGTATTGATACTATTTATGCATGTGTGTTAGCAGGTCTTTGTGAAAGAGCTCTATAAAAAAGCAAGGCACTCAGCTGCAAAAGCCTCACCCGAAGGTCTCTCTTCTTCCGATCACGATCGATTTCAATTCGATACTGCAAACTCGGGTCATAAGGTATGCTCGAAACTGAGTTGAATTCACTCGTGGTTCAATAGAAAATGAGAAGGGAGAGGTGGATGTAAATTAATGCAGTACAGAAGCTACGTGGGAATCTTTCTGATTCATAGGAAAGTCCTATTATTATTTTTAAAAAATTATTATTGTCCAATAAATAATAATGACAATAATGATATTAATATCGTCGCCGTAGAATCAAAGAGGTGTAAATGCCATTTTCTCTTTTTTATTCGCGAAAATGTATCACTTATTGTTTTCAGGTTCCTGGCCCTTATACCTATCTCTAAGTAAAGAAAACTGTGGTGCTTCCAGTAAATATCTTTGATACTTCGTATGGCCCCATTTTTAGGATGATACGAGGAAAGATTGAAATTGCCGTTAGAGGGTTAAGGAAAACATGGTATTAAATCCAGTTATTCTTCTCAATGGTGGAAAAAATCTCCATGAAAAATTAATTTCCATTAATTTGAAACATTGCAGTTAAATACAACTCCGGAGTAATTATCCTTATTTTAATTTCTCAGTAATAAATTTCTCAGGTAGAAGCACGTATCTTTGACATGATAAATGAAATGCGTTGATCATGACGATTAGTCAATTGAATCGATTTAAATCTGAGCGTCTCTGTGTTTCTCATTAAAATTAAAATCGAAATATCAGAAAGGTATAAATAATTTTTTATTATTATTAAT